>APFE030219991.1:31413-43643 GCA_000404065.3 Pinus taeda
AACATTAAAAATAAAACAAACAAACAATATAGCAATAACATGAATTAAATAATGATAGCGATTAGTATAATAGTGTTACCAAATAGTAAAACAAAAAACATAAAACAAACAAACAATATAGTAATAACATGAATTAAATAATTATAGTGATTAGTATAATAGTGTTACAATATGGTAAAACATAAAAAATAAAAAGAAACAAACAATATAGTAATAACAATTATTAAATAATAATAATGATTAGTGTAATAGTGTTACAAAATAGTAAAACATAAAACATAAACCAAACATACGATATAGTAATAACATGAATTAACATTATTAATATATTAATAACAATTATTAAATAATGATAATGATTAGTATAATAGTGTTACAAAATAGTAAAACATAAATCATAAAACAAACAAACAATATAGTAATAAAATTAATTGAAATTATTAATATAGTAATAACATGAATTAAAATTATTAATGCAGTAATAACATTGATTAAAATTATTAATATAGGAATAACATGAATTCAATGATGATAATAATTAGTATAATAGTGTTACAAAATATTGTTACAAAATAGTAAAACATAAGACATAAAACAAACAAACTGTATAGTAATAACATGAATTAAAATCATTAATATAGTAATAACATGAGTTAAATAATGATAATGATTAGTATAACCGTGTTACAAAATAGTAAAACATAAAACATAAAAAAACAAACAATATAGTAATAACATGAATTAAGTAATGATAATGATTAGTATAATAGTGGAATTGAAAAAATGAAAGGAAAATAGAGGGATTTCGGGGATATCGGGAGCGATGGCAGACCTGAGGCGATGGTGCGGCTAGGGTTTCTGCGAACAGGGTAGCAGAATCACGGAGGCAGGGTAAGGAGGCCCGAGAGGAGAGAGGAAGATTCAATCAAACGCAGGCGAAGATTTGCAAGGGTAAACTCAAAAGTGGGAGGGAGAAAGAAATCGGGCGGGGCTAAAGGAATCAATGGACGGAAATCAGGGGAGGGGAGAGATCCCCTCCTTCAGTAACGTGGTAGCAGGAGAAACCAGTGGAGGAGGGAAGCAAGGAATGCAGAAAGAGAATGACAGAGACGTACCAGTGCTGGGGAATTGATGGAAAGCAAGAATGGGAAACAGGTGCTTACCTAGGGCACAGAAAAAACCAAGGTACGTAATCCCAAACAATAAACTGGAAGATTACCGCTGCTATATGAAAGATCATGCATTGATCTGTAAGTTTATAGGGTTTTGGCCATCTGAAAAGGATCTAAAAAAATGGATTCAACTAAGGTGGAAGCCAAAAGGACATATAGACCTAAAACTAGGAGCAAAGGGATTTTTTATAGTCATTTTTGCAAACCTAGAAGACAAAGGAGATAATTTTTGAAGAGGGGCCATACTTCATGAACAATGTTGGACTATTTATGAGACATTGGGAGGACAGATACAACCCAGATGCTGAGAAACTACTAGAAGCACCCATATGGGTCAGATTGTTTGGGTTACCAACGGAATTTTGGGACCCTGATATATTGGAAGGGATTGGAAACTCGATCGGAGCTTTTGTCAAAGTGGCAGAGTCGACCAAAAGGGGGAAGTACACATCCTACGCTAGGATATGTGTGTACATGAACATAGCAGAACCCCTGCCGGAATATATAGAAGTGGAATACCATGATGAAATATGGCATCAGCCAATAGATTATGAGCATATTCCCTTCAGGTGCAGAAGGTGCCACGAGTACGGACATCTATATAGACAGTGCCCACAAAATAGAGAGGGGGAAGCAACAAGAATTATGGAGGAAGAAAAAAGGAAAGCATAAGGATCGGATATAGGCGAAAATGGTTTCAAGGAAGTTCAGAGAAGGCAAAAACCAAGACAGGAGGGAACGAGAGGACAACCAAAGGAAAAGAATATACCAGTTGAAAACCAGAACAAGTTTCAGGTCCTTCAGGATGAGGAAGAATAAATTGAAGGTGGAAAGAAGGCAGAAGAGGATGATGAAAATGCACCAAAGGTAATCATAATCGAAACAACAGGAAAAAGTATAACCCAGAACAAAGAAGGAGAAGTAGAGATGGGTGAAAGCCAAGAGAACATAGTGGAACAAATGCAGAGGGAATCAGAGAATCGAAAAGATAATGGGGCCGAAGAGGAAATAATAATGAAGAAACTGCTTCAAGAATGGAATAACTTAGATGAAAGATTCATACAAGAATCACAGAAACAACAATATAAGGAAGCGTTCCAGAAATACAAAGAGAAGAAGGGAAATATTCCATAGATCAGAACAGATCAAACAGGATCACAGAGAAATCAAAACCTGGGAATGGACGGTAGTGGAAAAGGGGGCAAGAAGAGAGGCAGACAAACAATAAATGAAACGATTCAAGCAGTGGGAGAAACACTAGTCAATTCAGGTAGAGTGATACCTCTATCAGAGGTATTTCAACAACTATCAAAAAGTTATAAATGATAATTACAAGTTGGAATATTAGGGGGCTCAATAGTAAGGGCAAGCAGAGATATTTAAAGGAGAGATTGAAGAAGGACAAACCCAGCATAATGTTAATTCAAGAAACAAAAATGAACCAGAAATAGCTGCAAGAAATAATGAAAAGGATGAGACCTGAATATGAGGTAATGGCTCAAGATGCGGTCGGTTCAACCGGGGGCCTAGCAATTATATGGAATCCTGAGGAAGTAATTTTTGAGAACTGGATTAGCCTCCCTAGAATATTAACAGGCGTGTTTAGGTTGACAAGAATGGAGGAAAGAATTCTTATTTCAGGGGTTTATGGCCCCCACTTACCAAGGGAATGGAAGGATTTCCTAAAGAACATGCAGGTAATAAGACGAATCATCCCTGGTAACCTATGGATAATAGGAGGAGATTTTAACTTGATTCGCGATCTAGGAGAAAAGAAAGGAGGTATAAGACGACTAGATCAGAGCATGGAGGAGTTTAATGAGGTAATAACAGAACATAGACTATTTGATATTACCACAACTAACGGTGTCTTTACATGGAATAATAGGAGGGGAGGAAAAATCCAGATAGCCTCGAGATTAGATAGGTTCCTATTATCTGAACAAATATTGAACAGAGATGTATTCATAGAAACAAAAATCCTTCGAGGGTTAGGGTCGGACCATTGGCCGATCCGACTAGAAATTGATATCAAGAAAAACAATGGTAAGAAACCATTTAGATTTGAGGCTTTCTGGCTCATAAATCCCGAATTCTTACGAAAAATGGAAGAATGGTGGACTCAGAGCAGAGTTAAAGGGAAAGGAAAAATGAATACCATTCAATTGAAGCTCAAGGAAATTAAAGGTAAAATTAAAAAGTGGAACAAAGAGGAGTTTGGGAACATCATGGAGGAAAAACAAAAATTAGAGAAAGAAATGGAGGATATCCAACAGAGAATAATTTTGGAAGGAAGGGATGAAGAGAGGAGTAAGGATGAGGGAAGAATAATTAGCCAACTGGAAGAGAGGAGAAAACCGGAGGAGATTTTGTGGAGGCAAAAGTCAAGGATTAAATGGTTGCGCGAGGGTGAGAGGAATACAAAATTTTTTCATCAAGCGATCATACAAAACAGACAAAGGAATAAGATCTTTTCAATTAAAAATGTGGAGGGGGAATGGGTAATAGAACAGGGAGGAATTGAAAAAGTCCTAGTGGATTACCATAAAGAAATTCTCACTGAACCACAGGAGGCATGAGGAGAAGCAATAGAATATATCTGCAAGGAAATACCAAGACTCATAACAAATGAACAGAACAAGCCTCTGATGAGGGCAACAACTATGGAAGAGGTTGAAGAAGTTGTTATGAATATGAAAAAAGTCAAGGCTCCAGGGCCCGATGGGTATACAATAGAATTCTACCAGGCAGGCTGTCACTTCTTAGGACAGGAAATCTTAGAAGCAGTCGAGGAATCAAGAATGAAGCAAAATATTTGGCCAGGTATTAACTCGACCTTTCTAACCCTGATCCCTAAAAGTAATAAGTCAGAGGATGCACAAGGATTTCGCCCAATAGCACTATGCAATGTCATTTATAAGATTATAGCTACCCTGATAGCGAAAATATTAAAGCATTTACTCCCGAATATCATCTCACCTGAACAAACTGGCTTTGTCGAGGGACGACAAATACTTGATGGACTAGTAGTTACACAGGAGATGATTCATTCCCTAAATCAGAAGAAGCAACGAGGAATGATGATGAAACTAGATCTATCAAAGGCCTATGACCGCTTGAGCTGGAGATACCTTCGGATTGTGCTTGAAGCATTTGATTTAGAAAAGAGATGGATTGAATGGGTCTACAGCATGATCTCAACGCCAATATTCTCAATACTGGTAAATGGTATCCCATCGAATACCTTTAATGCAACAAGGGGAATAATACAAGGAGATCCAATCTCTCCTTTTCTATTCATAATGGCAGCTGAAGGGCTAGGGAGAATTATCAAAAGAGAGAAAAGGGAAAAGAGAATTCAAGGCTTAGAACCATGGGGAAACAATTTGGCAATAACGCATCAGCAATTTGTAGATGAGATAATGCTATTTGGAGAGGTTTCTATAAAAGAGGTAAGGAATATCAAAAGAGTACTTGAAATTTTCATGGAGGCTTCAGGAATGGAGATAAATAAAGAAAAATCATGTAGATTTATATTTAACACCCCTGATTCTATCAAGGCTCATCTTACCATAACTTTAGGCTTCAGACAGGGGGATCTCCCAACCAAGTATCTGGGGAACCAGCTGGACATAAACCCTACCCGGATGAAAAACTGGCAGGGTGTAATAGATAAAATAAAGAACCGACTGGCAAGATGGCCATTTAGATCCTTGAACATAGCCAGTAGAATAGTCCTGCTAAAATCGGTCCTACAATCGATCCCTATCTACCCTCTGTCCATCAGAGCAGCGTCCAAAGGAGTGTGCACAAAATTGAAAGAAATATTTGGGAAGTTTTTATGGGAGGGACGTAAACAACAGAGGAAATGGGCCTTAGTCTCATGGAAAAACCTGGTGAAAAGAAAAGAGGAAGGAGGATTAGGTATAAGGGATCCGGAAATGTTGAATAAGATACTAGGAGCTAAATTATGGTGGAGATGGGTACAAGGAGGAAATGACGTGTGGAAAAAATTTTGGGTAAAAAAATATAATATGCTAGACTCAATAGAGGGCAGACTGAGAATTGAAGAAGTCCCAAAAGATTCCTCTATATGGGAATTGGAAAGTCTGAACAGAGACGTGGTCAACAAACATGCTTTTTGGGAAATCCGTGAAGGAAGCAGCGCCAAATTTTGGGAGGATGGGTGGCAGCAGAGAGATAATCTGTCAGAGATACAAACCCTACAAGAAATTCAACAGAAAGCGAAGAGGGCAGGTATGGAGTATGTTAGGGATTATTGGCAAAATGAAGAGAACAACGGAAAATGGAGGACTTGGAGGAAACCAGAGGAATGGTTTGAAAATATAAACCAAGAACTGGAGAAAATTTACACTAAAGAAGTAGATTTGAGAAAAATTAAAACTCGACCAGGTATGGACATTCTCAGGTGGGGAAGATCAATGAAAGGAACTTTTACAGTAAAAGAAGCCTATTACTTAACAACAAAACAAGAAAGGGAGGATGGAGAAATGGATTGGAGAATAATATGGGAAGGAAAGTGGTGGCCGAAAATCACAATATTCGCATGGCTGGTTAGTAAGAGTCGGATTCTAACCTGGGACAAAATCCAAAAGAGAGGCTATTATGGTCCCTCGAGATGTAGCCTATGCAACAGAGAAGAGGAAAATCAACAACATATATTAAACAAATGCCTTTATGCAAGAAACTTATGGGAGAGGATCAGAGCACTTTTCGGGAAGATAATGAGAGATCCAAGCAGCATTCAGAACACCATAATGTAATGGGGCAAAGGACAATTTCACAACAGAGTAATAAGAAGAATATGGAACTTATCAGTAGGCTTCGTAATATGGTTCCTTTGGAAAGAACGTAACATGAGGATCTTCAGGGGCCAAAGTTGTCAACCTGAAAGAATTTGGGAGGAGTTATGCAAATCGATCAAAGAAATAGTTCTATCCGAGACATGGGAAGAGGAAGACTGGAGAATGAACCAAGAGGAAGGAGGAATAGTTTCCAACTTAAATATGGAATTTAGTATGATTTACCCCATAAAAGAGAATAGGAGTGGACCTCAAATACAAATTCCCAACCAATTCATATATCCAGGAGAGCATTTCATAAAACTGAACTTTGATGGGCCGTCTAAAGGTAACCCTGGACCAGCAGGCCTAAGATGTATCTTCAGACGCAACGGGAATAGGGTTGCGAACATTTTGGCTAATTGGAGGAGTAAAGAGCCGACCAGAAGTTTGGACAGGAGGTGGCCATCATTGGAAGCATATCAAAGCTGGGGAGAACTAAAAACCATAATAACCCAGGATCATAATGAAGCAGTCACAGTTTGAAGGAGCGAGGACAAGACTCCCGATCGGGATGAGCAAGGTGGCAATTCGGGCAATTAATGCTCGACGGTGCGGCATGCAGGTAAGAACAGGCGGGGTTCAGGGAATGATTACCATGGGAAAATGGATTAGGGAGACGGATCTCCTCCCAAGGTGAAGGGATGGCAAGGTACAGACAGAGGTCGGTAGATCCGTCAGTATGTCAGAGAAGAGACAGGGGAATGATGGCAAGGGAGAACAGGACAACAGAGCGGAAAGGGAGGTAAGCTATAAGAGAAGAAGGAGGGGAGGCATAAGGGAGAAAGGTTGGCGAACAGGAACGAAGAAAATTGCATGCAGAGGAATGGGTGAGGGTGGCGACAATCTGACGTATACAGTCGGGGGAGAGGGAGAATTCAGGAGCCGAATCGAAAGAATAGGGACGCAGAGAAGGAAACAAAGACGCAAGGAAAGAATGGTGGTAGATGGTAGTATGACTGCAGGCAGATGGATGAGGAGTAGGGTAGGAGAAGGGAACCAGGGACGAGGAAACCAGGATGTGAAGGGTAAAGGAATAATGGAGGGGGATATAAAACAGTTTTTCATACCTGTGTATGATGATTCAGAGAGCGGAAGCGAAGATGTCGAAGTGGAAAAGGCGAAGGACGAACAGGGGACTGGAAAACGCAGATGGAATGGGAGAAACGCGGGGAGCAGGACCATGAAGCGAGGAAGAGAGGAAGTCGGAGGAATTCAGGATCGGGAAGCTGAGGAAGAGAGTGGAAGATGGATTAGAGGGCGAGGTCGACAAGGCAGGGGAGGCCAGAGGAGACAGGGAGTAGCAGAGGGAAGAAGTAGGTAAGGAAAATGCTACAGAGAAGGCACGGTGGAAGACGGGGAGACCAGCGTAGAAGGGGCAAGTAGGAAGGGAAGAAAAACTATTGGGAAGAAAGTATAGGCAGCCGAGAGAGCCTATAGTGAGAAGACAAACCCAAAAATCAGAAGGATAATTGAGCATTGGGAGGAGGAGGCAATACAGGCCCAGTCTGAGGAGGAAATGGAGGATTGGGTGTATCTTCTGCCGGATCCAGGACATACCTGTGGTCGTATGACATTATATAAACAATCTCTACATGTATATTGGGTAATGAAGAGGCTTATAGCCAAGGCTATGGAGCATATAGCCTTGAAAATGGCAGAATTATCACAGGGGATCCCAAATCTAAAAAAGGAGCTGAGGAACATTCAAATCACCCTACTCATACAGGATAAGAGGCTGGAAGAAATTCAGCAACATCTAGAGGCGAGTGGCTTGGTAATCAAGAAGGAGAAGGAGCAGCAAGAAGATGCAGGGAACCAGTGAAGAAAAGGCATGTTTTTTGAGTTTTTAAAAAGTGTAGTTCTTAGTTTTCATTAGCTATGTGTAGGATCTCTGTTAATTTTTATTTGCAGTCATATGACAATAGTAGCGGATATAAGGCTGATGTATATAAAGCATGGAAAGATAGACTGAAAACTTTGTATTTTTGGTTAGCTATTGAAAACTACAGGTGGTCAAGAAACCTGGTTTCCCCTCGGGGCGGGTTGAGACCACCTTAAGATTGTAGTGGTTTCAACTTTGTTAATAGAAAATGGTAACTCCTCAGCTTACAAAAAAAAATGATTAGTATAATAGTGATACAAAATAGTAAAACATAAAACATAAAACAAATAAACAATATAATAATAACATGAATTAAATAACGATAATGATTAGTATAATAGTGTTACAAAATAGTAAAACATAAAACATAAGACAAAGATATAGTAATAACATGAATTAAAATTATTAATATAGTAATAATATGAATTAAATAATGATAATGATAATTATAATAGCGTTACGAAATTGAGTTACAAAATAGGTTAACATAAAAGATAAAACAAACAAAGAATATAGTAATAACATGAATTAAATAATGATAATTATTAGTGTAATAGTGTTACAAAATAGTAAAACATAAAACAAACAAACTATATAGTAATAACATGAATTTAATAATGTTAATGATTAGTATAATAGTGTCCACATGGGGTAGCTCAAGTGGCAGTGTCCGTGGAAATGAAGTCTTACCGAACCGGAAGTCTTGGGTTCAAATCTTGGGCTACCCCTCCCCTGTAGCGGGGTGTGTAATGGACATGAAAATAGGAGAGTCCTACCAAAGCTTACAAAAAAAAAAAATGATTAGTATAATAGTGCTACAAAATAGTGAAACATAAAACAAACAAACAATGTAGTAATTACATGAAATAAAATTATTAATATAGTAATAACATGAATTAAATAATGATAATGATGAGTATAATAGTGTTAAAAATAATGTTGCAAGTAGTAAAACATAAAACATAAAACAAACAAACAATATAGTAATAATATGAATTAAAATTATTAATATAGCAATAACATACATTAAATAATGGTAATGATTCGTATAATAGTGTTACAAAATACTAAATCATAAAACATAAAACATAAAACAAACAAAGAATATAGTAATAACATGAATTAAATAATGTTAAGGATTAGTATAATAGTGTTACAAAATAGTAAAACATAAAACATAAAACAAACAAATTGTATTGTAATAACATGAAATAAAATTATTAATATAGTAATAACATGAGTTAAAGAATGATAATGATTAGTATAATTGTGCTACAAAATAGTGTTACAAAATAGTAAAACATAAAACATAAAACAAACAAACAATATAGTAATAACATGAATTAAATAATTATAATGATTAGTATAATTATGTTACAAAATAGTGTTACAATATAGTAAAACATAAAACATAAAACAAACAAACAATACAGTAATAACATGAATTAAATAATTATAATGATTAGTATAATAGTGTTACAAAATAGTGCTATAATATAGTAAAACATAAAACATAAAACAAATAAACAATATAGTAATAACATGAATTAAAATTATAAATATAGTAATAACATCAGTTGATAATGATTAGTAGAATAGTGTTACAAAATAGTGTTACAAATTGTAAAACATAAAACAAACAAACAAACAAACAATATAGTAATAATATGAATTAAAATTATTAATATAGTAATAACATAAATTAAATAGTGATAATGATTAGCATAATAGTGTTGAAGGGACAATGTCTCTTATAAGAGAAATTGGATCACTTTGAATGGATACTGCTTGTATGAATAAGCATGTCCACTGTGACATTAGGTTGCCTCCATCACTAGGAACTAGACTGTAGCATCCTGCCACTGTAAATTCATATGATTTGTAATGGTAGTTAGTCAGCAAGTGAAAGTGGAACATCAACATCCCACTAGGTTACCACCCCTTGCCTATTCGTGAATGGAAGCGAGAAACAATCACGTCGGACTTTATTATAGGTCTGGCCAGAACTAAGAAGAAAAATGACCCTATTATGGTTGTAGTTGACAAATTAAAAAAGACCTTTTATTTTATACCAATTAAATCCACCTATAAATCTATTCAAATTTCTTATATATTTATGAAATAAATATTCAGGTTACATGGGATACCCAAAGTGGTAATATCTAATTGGGATTTCAAGTTTACATCTTCATTTTGGAAGAATCTTTTCTCTAGTTTGGGTACACAAATTGAATTTAGCATAGCCTATCACCCTCAAAAGGATGGGTAGACTGAGGGATCCAACCAGGTATTGGAAGATATGTTAAGAATGTTTGTGATGCAACATTCAATTAAATGGGAGGATTACCTCCATTTGATTGAATTTTATTATAAAAATGGATACCATGACTCCTTAGGAATGATCCACTTTGAGGTATTGTATGGGAGGAAATGTAGGATACCCATGGACTAGGGCAGCCCTGTCAACAAATTGGCATTAGGTCCTGACATGCTAACCGAAATGGGGCAAACAGTGGAAAAGGTTGGTCATAATTTGAAAGCTTCTATGAATAGGTAAAAATATTATATAGATAAAAAAATAATCTACAAAGAGTTTAAGTAAGAGGATCATGTATATTTACGAATCAAGATAATGAAATGCACTCTATAGTGGAGAAGATGTGCTAAATTAGCACCTCGGTACTGTGGTTCCTTTCAAATATTGGAATGAATTGGGCTAATAGCATACAAAATTTTGCTACCAAGCCATATCCACATTCACAAAGTCTTTCATGTCTCTCTACTAAAAAAGTATTTGTACTATTCTAAGCATATAATTAACTGGGACAATGTACAAGTAATTTAAGTAGTGAATTAAATTCTTGTGCATACAAATATGTATATATATATATGTGTGTGTGTGTGTGTGTGTGTCAAGTTTCAAAATAAAATGATAATAATTCATCATGGTGGGCAGGTTGAACCAGAAGGAAAATTCCTAGAAGATCCTCTTTATATTCTCTATCACAGAGAAACAACATTACATAGACGAGTCATCACCTAGGTTAAAGTGTAATGGAAGCACTATGGCCAAGGGGAGGCTACCTTGGAAGACGAGCATATTATCTGTAAGGCTTATCATGCTTTATTTTTATGAGTTATAATGAACACTAGGGATGGTGTTCCTCATAAGAGGGGTTATATGTAACACCCTGAATGACATTTACATGTTATAGTACTGATTATTGTTTTACTTTTATATTTCATTGTCATATTATGTTCCAACAGAAACATCAAAGAAATCATGACTAAATTTGCCAAGTGACTTTAGAATGATATGTGAAATAAATAGATATATTTCTAGAAACAAAAATTTGGTTACATAAACCTCCTAAGACAGTTATTGGTTGTTACACACCCTTTTCCCCAAGAGGAGAGATTCGAGAAGGCCTTGGGAAAGAAAAGGAAGGGGATTGAGAAGGCAAGAGATGCCAAGTAATCAAGAGAACCTCCTTGAGCTAGGTGAAAAAAACCAGTGGGAGCCTTGGACACAACCTGAGAAGGTTAAAAAATCGAAACCGAACTATAGTCATGAGGATTCAAAGTTACTCAATCCACCTAGTGTATGCTAGTGTTTAGAGAAGAAGAGATCAGGGGAGGCTTTGGAAATCATAGCCAGACTCATGGTTGGATGGAGAGATCTTCTAAGAAACAAAGAACTAACTAAAAGAAAGGAAACATATAAGTATCTAAGTATTTTTTTAGAATTTATTCAAATTGCTTATGCAGGTTGTGAATATGGGATAAAGATCAAACAAAGAGAATTGTTCTACCTTTTATTCTTGAAAAGAAGAAAAATTGTAGAACATGACTCTGGATAGACCATAACAACCAAGTCATTCATGAACCTGAAGTTTTGTTTTATTTTTATAGCCTATTCCTCTACTAGAATTTACAAACGTATAGATTATAGACTTTGAGAGAAATATACAGGCGTCTTAAACTGAAATAAGAAATACATGTATGATAATGATGAATTAGAACATACAACATAAAACAAACAAACAATATAGTAATAACATGAATTGAAATTACTAATATAGTGATAACATAAATTTAATAATGATAATGATTAGTATAATAGTGTTACAAAATAGTAAAACATAAAACATAAAAAGAAACAAACAATATAGTAATAACAATTATTAAATAATAATAATGATTAGTGTAATAGTGTTACAAAATAGGAAAACGAAAAACATAAAAAAAACAATATAGTAAGAACATGAATTAAAATTATTAATATAGTAATATCATGAATTAAGTAATTAT
>APFE030220008.1:0-23624 GCA_000404065.3 Pinus taeda
AGAGACGGTATGCTTTGGAGGTGTTTGAATACCCCAGGAAGATACACTTACGACTTCTAGCACCAAGTTTGTTTCTATGTACCTTTGGTATCAAAGCATAACAGGTGGAACCAAAGACCCTGAGATGTTCTAGCGAAGGAACATGGCCATACCACAATTCATAAGGAGTCTTGTTTCTTATAGCATTAGATGGACATCTATTCTTTATATATGCAGCACATAGAACAACATCAGCCCAAAACATTATCTTTACATTTTTTAAGAAAATCATGGATCGTACCATATTTAAGATTGTCCTATTCATTCTTTCAGCTACAACATTCTGTTGGGGATTATAAGGCACAATTGTTTGATGTTTGATCCCATGTTGGCAAAGATAGTTTTCAAATTCATTTGATGTGTATTCTTTTCCATTATCAGTGCGAATAGACCCAATATGAGATTGTGCATCATTTTCAATCCATTTATGAAAGTTCTTGAATGTTTGAAAAGCATCAGATTTGTTCTTCAATAAATAAACCCAACACAATCTGGTGTAGTCATCAATAAATGTCATCATATATTTATTTCCATTTGTAAAAGGAACAGGCATTGGACCACATAAATCTGAATGAATAAGTTCAAGCTTCCTATGTGCTCTTGAATGTGAATCATGAAAAGACTATTTGCTATGCTTTCCTAGAATGCAAGCATCACATTGCTTACTTTTTTCTAGGAATTGTAGGCAAACCAGCAACACTATTTTTCTTCAATAAGCAGAGACTGTCATAGTTTAAATGTCCAAATCTAGCATGCCATAATAAACTTGATGGAAGTGTACCTTCTTCATGATGAGAAATATATGAGAAATGTTGTGCATGAGCAGATGTTCCTTAAAGTTTGAAAAGCCTTTCTTCTTCTATTCCCCTCATGACAACTTACAAGTGAGTGATCCATGTGATTAGATGCTTTTCTTACCTCACACTTGCCATCAAACATATGAATGGAGTGACCTTGCTCGCGGATGTGGACCAAGGAAAACAAGTTTCTCTTGAGTTGTGGGAGATATAAAACATGATCCAGAAGAAAGTTTGAGAGACCAGGCAGTTTAAGCTTGATTGTGCCAAGCCGTGATGGCTTGATTTTTGAGTGATCTGCAAAGTATACTACTCCATCAACATTGTCAGTGAAATCTTCAAAAAAATATTTTCTATGAGTCATGTGACATTTTGTTCCTGAATCAAGCAACCAATAATTTTTCCAGGAAGCAAGTGAAGTATTAAACAAATCTTCATTTACCCCAATGTTACATTGTGCCTCAACATAGTGAGCAGATTCAGGTGCTTTACCTTTGTCTATATCATCATTTTTACCTTTCTGTTGGTTTCTTCTCTGCTCAATTTTGTCCCATGGTAGCTTGCATGTGGATGCATCGTGTGATCCATTTCTTTTGCAGTGAATACAGTGTAAATCTACCTTTACTCCTTGAGAATGTCTGCCCCCCCTGCCTCTGAAATATCTTCCTCTTCCTCTTCATCCACCTCTTCCTCTTGTAGACTCTTGAGCAGGATGTTTTTCTTTATGAGCAAGGCACACAGTCTCTTCAGAAGACTAAGGGGTTGTCTTCTTTCCAAAAACTTTTTCTCTTTCAGCAAACTTTTTCATAAGAGAGTCAAAGGTCACATCTTTGAGATTTCCATTTGATTGCAAAGACTCAAGATATTTGGAGTAAGTAGGATAAAGTGCCTTGAGAAAAGAGATAAGAGGAATATCCAATTCAACCTTAGTGGACTTGATATCATGCATTATATACTTTATTTCAGATGCAAGAGCAAGAGGATCATTATTTTGCAGTTCAAGAGTGAAGAGTTTAATCATGAGTTGGACGACTTCAAGTGCAGAATGTGAATCATAGAGTTCTTTCAGCTTTTGTAAAGCTTCAAAGGCAATTGAATATGATGAAATATGGCGACTCACCTCTTTATTTACAGATGCTACAATTGATGCATAAGCTTTGTTGTTCTTGTTTTCCAAAATGGCGAGCTCTTTGTCTGAGGTAGGCTTTTCTCGGTCACTATCTCCTTCTCCAACACACACTCATTTCCACAATTCATTGAAGATGAAGGTGCGTTGTATCATATGGGACCAATCAAGATAGTTCTTCTTGCCAATGAGAACTATTCCTACCATAGAGATGATTGAATGCATTCTGTAAAAAAAAAGGTTCTACTGATAGAAAAAAATACTTATGCTCATATACAGTGAAATTGTACTCAAAGAAAAAAAAAAAAATCAAATACTTTTATGTACTATGTTTCTTCAAATCCCTCCAATGTTTATAAAAGGATCCTCATATAATACATTCACCATATTCAAGTTTACAAATTCAGTTCATATTGCATTCAAATATCTACAAACTATTCAATATATATGATGGTCAACATATATATATGCTAGTCAATATATACCATTCTACGCATAAACCCACATCGCACTTGTAAACCCACAACATTTCCCCGGATGCGCACCATGTTAATTCTCAAACAATGTTAATATCATTCAAGCCACATCAGTGCATATTCCATATATACACCCCTTCAATGTATTCAATGCATTAGGGCCTCTCTCACAGCATAATTAACCAACCCACATCCAATGAATCGTACCAAAATGACTAATGCACTTATACTTATGGTCTTCATGGCACTTTACATACCATAATTATATATAAGGAGAGCACACTTTCCAACCAACTATTTCCAACAAACTATGTAGATATTTTTTCAATGGAACGCGGTCTTAATAAGGAAAATAGCTCTAAAAAATTCAACGTGACAGTCAAATATTCAAGACAAGACAACATTCAAATGGTTGTCCATAAAATCTTCAACACAAAGCTTAAATTTGCACAATACCACCACTCAAATCAATGCATACCACGTCAAGAATATTCAACACATGCTAGTATCTAACGCAATTCATGGTATTTAACAGGGACTAGCGCACCAGCTCCAGCAACATTGTCCCATTCCTCTGTAATGAAAAATCAGCATTTGATCAAACGCAACACCAAGAATCATGGTTTGTAAGGCTCCACATGCAGAATCAAAATTTTCCAAGGCTTCAACACATTAATAAATGGTCTCAACGCAGATTCTTTAACACAGAATGTGAGTGCAATGATTGACTATGGTGTTTCAACGCAGCGTCACTGCAAACACCGGAGAAAATATCAGGCTAGGGTTGCTCAACGATCCATCATACAACACACAATAGCTACTGTGGAGGGGACAAAGAGCAGTAGGCAGTGGACACAGGACAGAGGACAGAGATCAGTAGGCAGTGGACAGAGGACACAGAGCATTAGGCAGATGGGAGTTACAACTATTTTGGGAGCTGGCTATGATACCATGTAAGGCCAGGAGTAACTCCACTGTGGCAGAAAACTCATTATTTTTTATTCCATAGGTAACCCATTATTATATACAATAGGGAGTGCTTGTTCAGTTCATGACTCTTCACCTTCCCAATTTATTTTATTTACATAAAATTCCCAATCATGAAGATTAGGTGTCAACACCTTGGCTTTTGAAGCTAGGCCTTCCGGCTCTCAACTCTCGCTCTAGCTCTAGCTCGCTCTGGCTCTGGCTCTCTGCTTTCTGCAACTTACAACTCTCTAGCTTTTCACTTGACCTCCAAGTGACTCCCCCTGTTGCTCTAAGCATTCACCTTTTTCTCTCTGCTCTCTTTGCCTTAGCTTCCTGCTTTGGCTTAGCTACCTCATCAATTGGCTCTCTGGCTTTCTTTGAGGCATCTTTTTGGCTATTCTGCTACCTCAACAGTGAGTATCATCTTCCTTCTGTGGCTCTATGGCTTCTCTACTCCTTATCATTTAGACTGACCATCTGGCTTTGCGGCTCAGTGGCTTCAAAATGCATTATTGCCTGTAAAAACTCCAACTGCAGCGTGCCATGATGATGAGGAGTAGTTATAGAAGGAATTGGGGTCATTTCATAGGTAAAAACTTGAAAAGTGAGAAAATCCTATCACACATAAAATGTCTACAAAATACACTATTAGGGGTAAAGGGGTAAATTGCTTCAGGGGTAAATTGAATCCATCTCCACCATAGTTTTGCCCCATAGTGGCGTTGAGGATTGTAGGATCCCTCATACTCAAGCCTCCCAGAGCCTTACTGAGGAATAGCTTATGCCATGCAAACACTAGTCATTCCTATCAGTGGATGCTCTGCTCCAAAGGAATCATCTGAATATTGTTGTTAACTCTAAGTATATACATTTGGGGGCAAGTAGGGTGGACAGTTGATACATCATCATTGGTTACAATACAAATTTCAGAACAGTTGATCTTCTGGCCATGTTGAGGATATGGAAGGTCCAGTTCTATAACTTCTTGGATAGCTTCGAGGAGAGGCCTTTCCACCTTTCCAGGGAGAAATGTAAAGGGGATTAAATATAAGAGGCACCCCTAGATATTTAGAGGGAATGTATCCAATGGTGAAGCCCAACACTCTAGCCAAACAAGATTAAATTGGCTTGTGAGTATGGAAGAAATAAATATGCAATTTGCTCTTGTTTACGATCATACCATAAGCATCTTCAAATTCCACCATAGCATCTTCAAATTCCACCATAATGTTGTTCATCTGGGCCTCTTCCAGAATAGTATCCTTACCAAAAGTTAAGATGTAGTTGTTTAAACTACTAAAAACAAACATGGGCCCTAAAGTCATAGCACCTTACTTTTACAAATTCACCTCCCAACATGGGAAGGGAAGCATTACCTTATATATGGATGTAACTACAACAAAATTGACTTCACATCATGCTAGGACCAAAAACTTTTATCCCATCCAAGTTTATTTATTCATTCAACTCCTAACCCTATGTCACCTCTCAAGAAAAGTAATTGATGCCATATCTCAAGTCTCTTATCACACTTTGAAAGATTGGATGAATTAATAATTTTTTTTCTAACTACTCAGAGATCTTATATTACCTCCTTCTTCTTTGAGTAGCACAAATCACTCATAGAAAAACCAAACACAAACAAGCAACCATTTATTGTACTTAGGATTTCAGTAGTACAAATCAGTAATAGACAAACCAATCACAAACAAACAAACATTTACTTTACTGGTGATTTCTCTTGGCCCTGCCATGATTTCTCCCTGGCATGAAGGAGCCAAGCACAAGCCTAGTACCTTGTTAAGATGGGAAAGTAGAGATTATTGCTTCACAAAATTGTTGAGAGCTCTTTATTAGTCAATACATATAAGTACAAGAAAATTAAAACAAAAATCTCAAAAAAAAAAAAGTTTGAAGCTATTAGTGTTAAAAGGATTAATTATTCACATGGAAGAGTAGAGACTCTTGCCACATAATAAATTAGGATCTCACTCAAAAGTTGTGTTGGTGAGCTTAAGGGAAATAAAGAGAAATATAAGATTTGGATGGATGGATTTAGTGGGACATCAGATAAAAGTTGAGGGCCTCAAATTTGAGGTTGATATTCATCCAACACTAACACTACAGAGGTTTCCATCCACCTATGTGTGGATAGGAATTAATACTGATTATCTAACATTATCCAACCATGAAGACTTATTAATTCACTATCCTACGGATTTACTTCATCTACCAAGATATGTGGTTGTTGTTGGCTATACTTAGGAGTATTTTGTACAGTCTTACATTCTAGTCTTATATTCTTGCCAATAATATTTATAATGCACCATTTGATAAATGTTCCATGGAGAAAAACTAGCTAGCTGGTAGCTAGAAATTCTCAATACATCTTGTCCTCGAATCCTCTCTTGGTACTGTAATAGGGCTTAGCAATCTAAGATGCAATTTTACCACATCTTAGAAAATGTTGTAGATATATTTCCACATACATGGTAGTCAATTTGATTTTCACATACAACGCCATGATAAAAAAATATTATTGAGAGTACTAGTTTTCCTTTGTTGGTCAACAAAAAAAAAAAACAATGCAACAAAAAGCTGGACACCTTTACAAACCATTGTACTCTATTTCATGTTGATGTGGTCACTCATAATTTCATTGAAAAATTTTCATTGTCAAACTAAATATGCATCCTTTTCTCTGTCTTTCACTTATCCTCCTAGTTTGAAATTTCCATAGTCTCACCAAATATGCATCATTTGGTCTGTATTTGACTTAGCCTCCTAGTTTGAGTCAGGCTGCTCCAACTTGGAAATTTCTATAGGTAGCACCACCTTAAATCTACTCATTATCCCATACCCATCATTTATTTATCCCATACCCATAATCTATTGGGAGGACACTCTATATAAGAGACATACATAGTGACCTCTTTGGATGCTTTGATATGGGAAATTGAGGGGGGAGCTAGCACCTAAGCCCTTGGACCCATGGGATGACCCCCTCACTCTACAAACTAGAGAGATGAATAGGATGTACAATAACCTTATTCACCCCCCAAATACCTATAATAGGTCATTAGCTACCTAATTTTGAAAAAAAAAATCAATGGCACTACACCAAAGGATGATCTCTCATAAGACTTGGTTGTTTAAAAGTCTAAAAGACAATCATGGGCCCTAAAGTCACAACACCATCATTTTACAAATTGACCTTCCACCATGAGAAGCATTACCCTGGATGTAAAGACAACCAAATTGACTACAATCATAGGAGGACCAAAAAATCTTCTCCCATCACTGGTTTATTTATCCTTATGCCACCTCTCAAGCAAAGTACCTAATGCTATCTCTCAAGTCCCTTATCACACTCTAGAAGGTTGGCTGAATTAATAAATTTTCACTAACTACTCAAACATAATAAATTTTCACTAACTACTCAAACATAATAAATTTTCACTAACTGCTCAAACATCTTATTCTTTCAGTAGTGCTAGTAGTGCTAATAGACAAACCAATCACAAAGGAACAAAATGGTTGATAGCTCTTTATTTGTCAAATATAATAGTATGTATAAATACAAGAAAAAAAAAAATCTCAAGACAAAAAATAGCTTGAAGCTATTAGCATTAAAGAAAAGAAATTGTTCAAATGGAAGAGTAGATATTCTTACCACATAATAGAAAATAACTTGAAGCTATTAGTATTAAAACAAAAGAAATTGTTGATATGGAAGAGTAGAGATTCTTGCCACATAATACAGTAAATAACAAAGATCTCCCTAAAAAATTATGTGTTTGTGAGCTTAAGGGAACTTTACAGAAATATAGATTTACTGGGGTTGAGATAAAACTTGAGGGCCTCAACTTTCATGTTGATCTTCATTCAATACTAACACTAGAGAGGATGTCATCCATCCATGTGTGAATGGGCATCAAAACTGATTATCTAACATTATCTAACCATGAAGGCTGGTTAATTCACTATTCCATGGACCTCCTTCCATCTACTAAGATATGTGGGCGCCATAGGCTATACTCACTAGTTTTTTAGGTAGAGAGTGGGATGTATCCAACTTAGTCTTACATTCTCTACACCTCCCAATCAAGTTTATAGTGCACCACTTGATAAATAGTCCATGGAGAAAAATTGGTAGCTAGAAAGAAACACTTTTTTACAAAACCTATTTAGGAAGGATGTTTACAAGAGAAGAAAGAATTGCAATACCAAGGGATAATGAAACATGTCATGCACAACTAGAATCCCTCCTTTGCAATTGTTCAGGTTACTGATGTCTATATGTTTTATGTTTTGCATCATGGCCCATCTTGGATCTACATTCTTTAAGTGTCATTTGTTAGAGTGATAAAGCTAAATATGTTCATCAATTTTAACTCCAAGATATTAAAAATATACAGTCAAATCATTATAAAGCATTCCAAAGGATTGAAAAAGATTTATACCATAATCATATTCCTAAAAAATAATGATTCAAATTCTTAAAATTTGAAGGAGGGTTTAGCTCGGCCCAATTTATATGAGAAACTTCAATAAAATGTTCTAACATTGACAGTGATTTATTCCACAACAACCAATTTATATGAGCAGCTTATATAAGATGTTCTAACAATGATAGTTATTTATTTGACCAATTACAGTGACATTCACGAGATTTTACCAACCAACTTCGAATTCTCCATACATCTTGTGTTGGACAGGTCTGTTAGTACAATCTAGGGTGCAATTTGACTACATCATGGAAACCAAGTGTTCTAGCTAGATTTCCACATACATGGTAGTCATTTTGATTCCTGGATGGGGAGCCATGTTATAAAAAAAAATGACAGAAATGATTAGTTATTAGATACACATGGAGTCATTATGATTCGTGGATGCAGAGCCATGTTATAAAAAAAAATGCCAGCACAAAATGATTAGTTCCTAGGCACACATGGAAGTCATCAACCACAAGAATGTTGTCTCAGAGGGTGTCCCTTATCAGTGTACTAAAATGTCCTTCCTGTCTACATGGTTCACATTTTAAACTACTAAAATACTTTACATACATATACAGAAAAGTCATCAACGTTTGTAAATTCAAAATACAGAATATACATATACAGAAAGAAAGGTCATCAATGCTTGTAAATTCAAAATACAGAATATAAACCTAGAAGGCATAGCCCTCCAATAAAAGTGAGGACAAGACACCAATGGTTGTAAGCAAAATGCAGAATGTGAGAGGTCATCATACAGAAATGTAGACATATTGAATATATACAGGGCCATCTGTTGGAGTTATCCAGCAGCATGGTGGCGGAGATTGTACTCATGAATGTGTGCATTGAATTTATATGGACAGGCGCTTTTGGGCTCGCTGGCAGTGGCAGTACAAGTATTGATCTCCCGCTTTGAATGACATAACTCCGGACGTCGAATTTGATCGAGATCGTAATTCTTGACGTCGAAATTAGTGGCAACCAGCTTGTGCGGCGCCCAGTGCTTAATGGCCGCAGTATCATAAGCCACAGCAGCCTCCTCTTCTGTATCTGTGAAAACCAAAACAGATATTATCATACTTTCATTTTCTTTTGTATCTGACACTACAAATACAAATATATTAGAACAGATTAGAACGGAACAGAACAGAACACGAGAAACTATAGAAGTACACTTACTGAAACTACCCAAATGCATCTCTTTGTTGTGGGCACCTTTTCCTACGAGTTCCATCTCTTTGATCTCTTTTTGATACTAATCTGTTCTGTGTCACGAAAACACCACTGCAATCTTAGTATATATACATTTTAGTTAGTTTAGTGCAAATAAATTTTAAAAGTTGTTAATATATACAGTTTAGTGAGACGCGATCGCTACCTCCTGAGGTTCCCCACGAGTTCTTCATTAGTCATGTGTTCCATCTCTTTGATCTCTTTTTGATAGTCCCTCCCCTGTAAACATAATCCATATTAAATACTAATGTAACATAAAAACCATCCATCCGGGCTTTACAGCTTTAGATCAGAGGTTTGGAGTTTGCAATGTAGAGGGATAAAAAAGATTAATGCAAAAAATACCAAAATTTTGATGTAATAAAACCAAAACACCAACATTGAGTACAATGAAACCAAGAAAGAAGTCATACTGGAAAGTTGGTTTTGGCAGTTAAACCCCAGAATTTAATCGCCGCAACATCGTAAGCTTTTGCTGCGCGTTCTGCCGAATTGTATGCACCTGTTACAGTAAATACACACAAAACCCCAAAGTTATTAAAAGGAAAAGAAAATAAAGAGATAAAAGTACTCACCCAAATAGACTGCAATATTGGACGCCGTGTTGTTAAGCGAAAGTGGTACATGTGACACATACATGCATGAGTAACTATGATATAAACATATTAAAATATATTTACTTTAACTCAAAACTACAAATATTTAATCAACAACAGAAAAAAATGAAATGAAATGAACACGAACCTTGTTTACCATATTAAAATGAAGACGGGCTTGGTATCTATCCGTCCACCTATTTCTGCAACCATGGCCATTAAATACTCACATCACGTTGGAACAGTAGAATGTGGAAAAACAGCTATATTAAATTCTACTCACTTGGTGACCCCACGAAACTTAGAATGTGCAGGAGGGGTAGCACTACTCTTCTCCGGAGTAGTGATACTCTGATCTGGAGCCCTCTTTCCACAGTTTACAAGATTCAGGGGTGCAAACCAATTGGTCGCAGAAGACTAAAAAAAATGCAGTGTGTATCGGCAAAGGAAGAGCTTCTTCAGTGAGAGATGCAGACGACGGGGGTGTGGGAAATCGTATGTATAGTGCAAGGGAGCAGGGGTTTGCGTTGGTGCAGATGATTTCTATTCTAGGGTTTCCCGGAAATCGTCTCCTGTTATATAGGATATGGCACTATTCGAACCAGAGTTACGACTATGATGGGAAACCGTATTATATAGGCAATGGCAATGGCAAGAGCGAGTTTCCGGGAATTTAGCGTTCGTGCAGATGATTTCTAGGGTTTCCGGGAAATCGTGTTGATGTAGGAAATGGCACTATCCTAGCCGGACTTTCTTTTCGCTTTAACGGAGATTCGCAGAATGTGTCGCAATGTTGGCCAACTCATCTTCCTCGCCCCACCTAAGCGTGCTCTTATGGACTTGGGGTCTCATGAACTTTCTTTCAAAAATTTTGTTGGGATGTTTGAGTTTTTGTAATTTGCTGTATTAAGATAAAATGGAAGGAGAAGAGGTATCTTCGACAAATGGAATTATTGTAATAAATAATTAATTTTAAAATGTATTTTTTTAATTTAAATTAAAATGTCTAATAAGGCAAAATATCTTAATTTTATATGAAAAATTTAATTTTATTAATCTTAAAGTTATATATATATATATTATATATATAATATGTTTTATCATAATATTAATATAAATAATCAATTTCTAAATATTAAAAAAAAAGTTGGTTGGATGTGGTGGAGTTATGGAAGATAATTTTTTAGTGGTTTGATATGTTTAATTGTTGTTAAATTATAAGTGTGGCATAAGGATGCCCAATCTTGGCTCAACCATTGGGGTATATAGGAGGATATCATCATGGGAAGTAAGGATAGTGTCAAAGACACTATTGCATCTAATTTTAAGGACAAGTTGTGGGATGATAAGGAGCTCGAGGGTAAACCAAAGCTCACATACTATAAGGAGGTGATCAACGCCACCCTTGCTAATGAGAATTATCTCCCTCTTGACTAGCATTAAGAAAAAAATGAACCTTACTAGGATAAGAACTAATTCTCATAAACTTCCAAGTGAAACCAAAGGTGGTCTACTCCCAAGACTCCCTAGGATGATAGAATCTATAAGATTTCGGATACTGAGAAGGTTGAAGATGAAAAACACTTTCTTTTAGACTAAGAGATTCTTACTCACATGCCCTCTCAATTCAGAAGATGAAAAATACTTTCTTTTAGAGTGCGTGACTCTTACTCACATTCGCTCTCAATTCACTAATTTGTGCCACACTTCCAATCTTCTTGACTTATTAAGCGAGCCCAATTGCCTCTTACTTACATCTGCTTTCAATTCATTAACTTCTTCCATACTTCCAATCTTCCTAACTTATGAATTCTAACCAACTATAGCTATCTTATGGGGACTCTTTAAGATTTTGAAGAATCACAATTAGATTCTTTTTCATTTCTTGAGGTAGGATAGAATGCATTGGTTAGTGGCCCATCATCATCATCATATATACATACATACATACATATATATATATAAACCAACATACATCCATCTTAAGTAAGGAGGGATGAAATTTCTTCACGTGTAAACTTCTTTAGAGTGAAAAATACAATATGTTATTTTTGATTGCTTAAATTGTATTTCTGAATGCTAAATAAAATATTTTATAGGACCAAATAAACTTTTTAAAATAAAAACATAAATTTTTCATGATATATAGATAATTTTTTTAAATGATATATAATATATAGTCAAGATTTTTATTATTAATATATTTTTAGGTATGTGTGAATATTAATTCTTATTAAAATATTTTATTGGTAACATGTATTAAATATTTTTTTATATATAACATCAAAATGTTTTATTTTGAGATTTTTTTCTCTATATATAGATATATATGAAGATGATATCTACATAAATTAGTTAACATAGATATTCAAATACTTTATTTAAATATCTTGTTGAAATATTTTTAAAAAGTATAATATTTAAACATCTTACTCGCACATTTTTACTTATTCATTTTTTATTATTATAGCCCACGTTATTTTTCTATTTAAAACATAATTTTTTTTTTAATTTTAATTTTAAAAGAATATTATAATAAATAATTAGTTTAAAGTAAATATTTTTAAAAAAATTAACAACTATAACACCTTACTTTTATAAAAAATAAAATTATATCAATATATAAAAACCTTAGTTTTCATAAAACATTATAATAAATAGCTAGTTACCATAAAAATAAAAAATTTAACTAGTTGGAATAGGGTGGAGCTGTAAGGGATTGGGTGGAGTTATAGCACATATTAAAGAAAAGAAAATCACTTATATTTATATGGTAACATGGAAATAGAGTTATGAAAGATACTAAATAAATGAGAATCAATTATCTCAATATTTAAATCTAACCTCTTAGATGTGATGGAGTTTATTTCATATTTTATTTGTTTTTGAGATGTTTAATTGTTATTAAATTAGAAGTGTTTTTTTTCATATCTATATATATGTATATATAAAAGTTATTATAAGAAGGTCATCAATCCCACCCTAGAAGATCAAAAGTATCTCTCTTTTAACTAGCTCAAAGAAGAAAATTAATATAGGGAAAATTAGAATGAACTCTCATGAACTCCATAGTGAAACATGTAGTTGGGCACTTCCTAAAACACCATGGATGGAAAGGATCTGCGATCTCTGAGAGAATATGAACATCCAGGATGAAAACCACTTCCTCTTAGAGTGACCAGCATACAACCACATTAAATCTCAGTTTCATAGTCTTTGTCCCAATACTGACCTTCCTAGTCTTTTAGGATGTCAAAATTATAGTGATTTCGTGAGGTTTCTCTCCAAGCTTTTTGATCATAGGAATAAAATCTTAAATCAAACTAAATAATTTGTTTCTTTAGGTCGATACACCAAAGTTCATCATCATCATCATCATCATCATCATCATCATCATCATCATCATCATCATCATCATCATCATCATCATCATCATCATCAAAAAATTATATTGGTTATTAAATAGCTAAATTTTTACTTGAAATTAAATTATTATAACAAATAATTAGTTTAAAGCGTAAATTTTTTAAAATTTAACTTATAAAATTTAATAATTGTAGGGATCTTAATTTTATAAAAAGTCAACTTACTGGAATAATGTGAAGTGATAGAAGTTGTTCAATTTTTATTTTTTATTTTTTATATTTGCTTTGATATTATTGGAAATCAAATCATTATAATAAATAATCAATTTCCAAAAATAAAAATAAAAAACTAACCTCATGGCTACGGTGGAGTTATGGAAGATATTAAATAAATAAAAATTACTTATTCAATATTTCAGATTATAGAATATTTTCTATCTTTTAAGATGTTTAATTGTTATTATCTTATAGAGGAGTGCTTTTCTTAAATAATATATATATGTTTGAATTATAATGAGAATTAAAACTTTTAACAATTGTACTTATCTTAATTTGATAAAAAATCAAGAGATAAAAACTTTGTTTTGATGAAATCATTATAATAAATAATTAATTTCTAAAGATAAAAATAAAAAATCTAGCATAGTAGTATGGGTGGAGTTATCAAAAACTTTAAATAAATGACAATCACTTATCTCAATATCTAAAAACTAACCTAGTGAGATTGGGTAAAAGATATTAAATAAATGACACAAATAGTAAAAGATATTAAACAAATGATACAAATATCTTTTTAGCATTTTTGAGATGTTTAATTTTTGTTAAATTATAAACTACTAACTTATCTCAATATCTAAAAACTAACCTAGTGAGATTGGGTAAAAGATATTAAATAAATGACACAAATAGTAAAAGATATTAAATAAATGATACAAATATTTTTTTAGCATTTTTGAGATGTTTAATTTTTGTTAAATTATAAACTACTAATATATAAAATTGGCATATTATTAGATTTTTTTTTAAATTCGCATATTATTAGATTTTTTTTAATGGGAAATTAGTTTAAATTTATGTGAAAATTAAATTATTATAATAAATAATTAATTTAAAACATTTTTTAAAAATTAGATTAATTTTTTTAGTGTAATGGAGATCTTAATTTTATAAGAATTCACCCTAATGCAATAAAGTTAAGTGATGGAATATCTCATGATGATGATGATGATGATGGTTAACGTCCACTCAAACCAAACATTGGTCTATCGGACCTAAAGAAACAAATTATTTATTTTGATTTAAGATTTTATTCCTACGCTCAAAAAGCTTGGAGAGAAGCCTCCCAAACTCACTATACTTTTGACATTGTAAAAGGCTAGGAAGGTCAGTATTGTAACAAAGATTGTGACACTGAGATCTAATGTGGTTGTATGCGGGGCACTCTAAGAGGAAGTGTTTTCATCCTCGATGTTCCTATTCTCACATATATGGCAGATCCTTTCCATCCATGGCGTTTTAGGAACTGTCCAACGACGTGTTTCTCTATGGAGCTCATGAGAATTCATTCTAATCTTTGCTATATTAATTTTCTTCTTTGAGCTAGTTAAAATAGAGAGATACTTTTGATCTTCTAGGGTGGGGTTGATGACCTTCTTATAATAATTTAATTTTATTTTAGCCGCTAAATCTTTCTCACACCACATTTTTTCTTTGAACTTAGAAGTAACAATATCTTTAATGTTATTTATGTTTTGCAATGCGTCATTCTCGTTGATCTCCCAATAGTTTAACCAGGCCCTTGTGTCTTTATGCCACCCTCGATTGAGCCTTAGGTGGTTTTGGCTGGAATTTAAAGCTAGCTTAGGAAGTCTATAATCGTATATGTTATTGAGTTTGTGCGTGTACAACAGAAACCTAATCATGGCTAGGCTCTCAATAGCGGAAATACCTGCTTGTATAAGGAGAATAGGATAGGGTGTATTACTTTTAATTTTCAGGTTATAAGTTATAAAACTCTTTTGGATTTGCTCAATCTTTCTCCATGATTCTCTGGAGATGCTGCAACCCCAAACCTCACAGCCATATAAGATAAAAGGAGTGACTAAAGTTTCAAAGAGGAACTTCTTTTTATCCCACATTATGAGGTTTGCTATTTTACAATTATTTTCAAGACCAAAATAATCTTTCCACCCCTGATTAATCCTTTTCTCAATGCTATGGTTCGAGTTGATCTTATGATGAATATCAATTCCTAGGTACTTGTAAGAATACACTTCCTCCAAGTTATTATTGTCATACATAAAATTAGCGTAAGTGTCCTTCTTAGATTTGATAATCATAACTTTTGTTTTGTTAGTGTTAAACGTCATACCCATGGTAGAGCAGAAATCCTTAAGAAGTGTGAGTTGCTTATGAAGATCGGACAATCACCTTGCCAAAAGAACAATATAATCAGCATAGAGAAGAAGGATGACGACTATCCCAGCTAAGATCGTGCCATCACATCCTGCTTCGTCTAAATAGCCTTCGAGCTTATCGATGTAAATGCCAAATAGGTTAGGGGAGAGGCGGCAACCTTATTTAACTCTAATGTTACACTTAATATCTTTCGAGCACCCCTCATTGCTCTTTAGCTTGGAAATTACATTCTCGTATAACCTTATAGTGGCAACTCTCAACTCGAGAGGAACCTTTAGCTCTTCTAATCTATTCCAAAGTTTGTATCTAGGAACCGTATCGAAAGTCTTTCTAAAGTCCACAAAGCGACAAAATAAATTGGATTTATCATTACGACATTCCTCCGCAATGATCCTAAGTGTAACGAGGTGGTCTCTTGTTGAGTGATGCGTTCTGAAAACTACTTGGCCTTTATCCCGCTTACCTTCACTTTCAAGCCATATGCTTTACTTCTTTTCTAAAATACTACCACATAACTTGGCTAAGAGACGGCTGATCACAATTGTCCGATAATTAGAGGGGTTATTTGTATCCCCACTTTTAAAAATAGGGATAATGAGGCTCTGAGTCCAAGGTTTAGGGAACCCTTGCTTGACTACTTGATTGAAAAGCTTGTGGATGTGGGGGATGAGGATAGGACCTCCAATTTTTAAGATTTCCGCCTAGTAACCTTCAATGTCCTTAGCTTTCCCGTTAGTGAGGCAATTAACCCCAAACTTAATGTATTCTAAAGAGAAAACTTCTTTCGTTGTGAGTAGGGTTTCCAAATTATCCATGACATTTGGAGATTCATAATGCTTTTTAAGATAGGAATTCCAATCATGAAGAGCAATTTTATTATTATCTTTAGTCTTCCTAGTCAAAATCTGCCTCCAAAATTTCTTGGGAGCTACCTTAGAGAAGTGTAAGAGATTCTCTTGTCTTCGATGAATGTACTGCCTCTTTTTCCTTTTAGTTAGGGCTTTGTATATTTTTATCTTGTCTATTTTAAGAGATTCGTGAACAACTTCCTTAATTGCTCTTCTTGCACTTTTACAATCTTTGTCATACCATGGATTGGTTTTGCTATTTCTTTTATTATTTGAAACTTCAATTGAGAACTTGTTAATAGAATATGAGAGGGTTGTAGTAAATTTATGATAGAGGTCTTCTATGTTGTCTATACTAGATAAAGGAAGCAAATCAGTTTATAATTCATTTAGAAAGAGATCATTTTTATTCTATAAAATAGTAAGTTCTTTTCGCTGTAAGTATTATTTTCTGTGGGAACTCTATGCATGAAAAAATTGAGAGTTATAAGTAAAGGCCTATGATCAGAGTCAAGTTCATGGTCGTTTAAGACGTCAAAATTTATTATTTCATTGTATAATGGGGGATCAGAAATAACGTAGTCTACCACACTCCTACCAAGTCCATGGATGCAGGTCATCTTGCTAGAATTGGGCCACTTCTTTAGACCGTTGCAAATTATGAGATCTTGACCACTACAGAGCTTGACTAGCTCTGACCCAAACAAATTTTCCCCGAGGTCTTTAGAGCTCCTTTTGTACCTACTAGCTAGAGTAGGGTCGTCGTCTAACCAAAGAGGATTAGGGATGGAATGATTGCTTAGAATAATAGCTTGGTTGTTTGAAGTTTGAGCATTAAAGTCACCTATTAAAAGGATTTACCATCATTACTTAGGCTAGAAATATCATTCTATAAACCATTGTAAGGGTTAGCTTTATCTAGATTCTTCTTCCTATAGAAGTTAGAATTGATGGGGGGGAATAAAGGCAATAGCGGGCATGAAATGTAGGTTATGAAATATATATATTAATTTGAGCCAAATATTATAATAAATAACAATTTTCCACAAATAAAAGTAAAATGATAAATCTAGGGGATGCGGTTGAATGATGGAAGATACTGAACAATGAAAATAATTTATATCTTTATTTTGTTAAATTTAGGTTTAACAAAAATGAACATTTATATTCAATCATATCACATATCTCTGTTTTCATAAAAATCCAACTTGGTTTATTCCTCTATTTTGTTAAATTTATATAAAAAAAGTGACTATTGTACTCAATAATATCACAAATCTTAGTTTTTATAAGAGTCTAACTTTTTGGGAAGGGGTGTGTGAGGGCCTTGATTTGGTGAGTGCCCAAGAGAGTTGAAAAACCAAAAACCTCGGTTAAATGTGTGTGGGCATGCCCAAGATATGCGACGAGCACCTGAGTTCAGTTAAAGGTGACTTGGGTGGAAGTGTTCAGTTAAAGGCGACTTGGAGGTGGGTGTTCAGTTATGTGTGACCTGAGCGTCGGTTAAAGGCATTCACGGGGGTAGCGGGCGGTTAAGTGTGACGGATGGGCGAGTGCATCGTAGCGGCCACATTGTGCTCAGTGGGCACCCACCCATTGTGAGGAGCAACAAAGTATAGTGGCGACTCGAAAAACACAATTCAGGCACCCAAGTGGGTGAGTGTTGGGATGGGGTCCCACAAGTCTAAGTTTTGTCTAAATTTTGAGTCAATTTTGATGTAATATTGTAAATTCTCTGCATTTTGAGGAGCGGAGCACGAATAGCGCCAAACGAGTCAAAGAGGCTTTTAGGTAGGTCAAATCCCCTTACTTTGTAAAGGTACGAGATATTTTGATTAATTAATGAGCTCCTCCCATGGTTCATGGACCATGGTAATGCGATGTAAAAGCTATAAAAGGAAGTCATCTAGGAGTAATTAGAACGTGGAGTTCAGTGGATAAATGGGATATTGAGTATAATTTGCCTATAATTTTGTATTCTAGTGAAGAGGAAGGCTCCTATAGCTCAGTGGACGGAGACCATGGTAAGTTCATCGCTAAGTCTGCAGGCCCCTACAGCTGTGTGCAGAGGTCAAAAGAAATGTATTCATGTAAGATCTGAAGTAATAAAGACTATTTGAAGCAATTTCATGCGTTCTCTATATATTTTATGTTTTTGTGTTTATGCTCAATTATGATGCGATTCTCTATAATATTGTTTTAATTGCATCGTGAAGGTCGAGATCTACTTTTGTATGATAACTTATGCATGTTCGAACAATTAGGAAAAGCTAATAGATCTATTTAAGTAAAAATAAATGTAAGTCTGTGATTCTGAAGATAAGGGTTCACAAAGGTCATATGAGGCCCTAGATTAAATAAATGCCTTGTTGCTACATCACATAGCCTTCTAGATGCAAAAACCTAGTTCTAGCATCCCCTAATACTGCCCCGCGTGAGACTGGTCTGCGCTAAGTAGATTGTTGCCAAAAGAACCGATGTAGGTTTGTTCAAGCCACCTAAAACCAACAAATATTTCTTTTACCGAGATAAAGTTGTACCTAGGGGATGTGTGATGTGGCATCTGTGGATACCAACTATGAAAGATCTCCATAATTGTGTAGATCAGAAGTTGCACGAGTTTGCAGCTCAGGAAAATCACAATCCCCGCTAGTCAAAAGATAGTTGGTTACAAAGATATATTTACACAGAAGATAATGAAGTTTTCTTTACATTGTTCACTTGAAAATTACACGAGTGGTTGTATAAATTAGCAGAAAGCCAACCTACCTAGAAACACAACAAACATACACTGTGGAATTCTATTCTAATGAAGCATATTAAATAGTATTATCATAAGGTTGCAAGGGTTTTTGACTATTGAATCCATAGTATTTTGGGTAGTTTCATCATTGAACTTGTAATACACACATATGTATTTTATAATGAAGTTGGATGCCGATTCTTTAAGGGTGTGAGAGGTAAGTACCTGAAATGGATAAAAACTTATATTAAAATGTTGTTGTGCGAAAAGGGTGTTATGAATTTGAATTAATTCACAAAAGAGGATAGAAGGGATCTAAGTGAAGTGGAAAAAAGTTCCGAGTAGGTCGCGAAAGATACATTGAAGGTGAATACAGTCCATTGTTAGGGGATTCACAAAGTGATGAAGAGTGAAACCCTAACACACCACGAAGTGCAGCAAAGAGAGAAGTTGAGGGCACTTCTTGGTTTCTTCATCCATCCACTCCACCTCCATCTCCACCGACACCTCTTACACCTATGCCTATGCCTCGACCTCCACCTCCATTATTCAATATGATGAATACAGTGAAAATGCCTATATTCAAGGGTCACGGAATGGAGGATCCTAATTAGTTTTGGTTCGTAACAGAAGCTATGTGGAAGGCGCAAAAAGTCAATGATGATGACATGAAGAAAGTGCAACTAGTTACAGCGCTATGAGATAGAGCGCTTACATGGTATATCAAATATACTACAACCGATCTGAATGCTTCGTTGGTTGAGACAAAGACTGCACTAAATGAAGAATTTAGAAAGCTAAAATCACAAGCTCAATGTGTTACTAAAATAAAGGAGATCAAGCAGACAGTTAAAGAGTCTGGGTGGGATATAGATTAGAGGTTAATGTGCTTAATGAGACAAGCTAATCTTCAGATTTCAGACGAACAACATAAGGAATGGTACATATCTACATTATTGCCACACTTAATATTACCTTTGTCTCACGAGAAGATCGAATCTCACGGTGAAGCATTAGAGATTGTGATGAAGTTGGAGGCTTCACTGATCTAGGACACGAATATAGGAGCCCAACAAATCGAGTCATGTTAGCTAGCCTACATATGGAGTTGCAGGATGTGAAGAAGAGAAAGGAGGTTCAATCGGGAATATGCCCTCAGGTTTGGTGCATGAAGTGAAAGGCAGTAAGCCACTATAAGGATCAGTACCCTACGTACTGAGGCTATATAATTGCAGGAGGTCCTAACCCACTCAAACAAGAGTCTCCTACTGGATCAAGCGTTGGTTCAATTGTTTGGTGTAGTATCTACCAAGTGTCACGACTACATCTAATAAACAATTTTTATCTATTGCAAAAGTTTGTATAGTCACCAAAGCAACTATTTTGTAACTTTTGTAAATTGATTGGTCATGATGAAAGAGATTGTTGAAGCTATGACTTGATGATAGAAAAAACCCCAATGTATAGCATGCAGGCTTAAACTCACATATAGAATGATCAAGCCTCACTTGTGGCTCATTAAGGATTCCAAGGATGGGGAAGAGGACGAGAAGGAGGCAATGGAAGAGGTAGGGGCTAGATCATCTGTTACAACTATGGAGAACCAGGGAATATTGCACGCTACTGTCAGAATCCAACCCATCCTTCTTGTCAATACTATAAGAAAATTCATCATGTTATAAAAGATTGTCCTATATTAATAGCAAAGATGTAGGAAGAGAAGAACCAATAGACGAAGGAGAACATTTAGATGGTGATATATGAGCCACATGAAGACAATCCTAGTGTTAATATAGAAATGCGAAGTGGTATAGCCACTAGTAAAGACAACGTAGAAGGCAAGCAACTCATATTGGATACATGGGCTCGTAAGGCTGGCATGAAGAATGTTGGATTTGACTTACAAAGAGAAAAGGAGACGTTTATGGAGGCTAGAAAAAGTTTTATGGATCTAGCAATTTCTATGTCTAAAACTTAGATACAAATAGTCCCAAGAAAAGAGAAATTTGAAGAAATTACTGCGACGAAGGACTTTGATCCCACAATGCTAAAGTCATAATGAAGCTACTTAGGAGTTAGAAGGTAGTTGAAGGGCTACAAGAACTCATAGATAAGTGTGCTAGTAAAGACAGGCTATTACCAAAATAGTGCATATTGAATAAGGTGAACCGAAGCAAGAAGAGGACTCGTAGGGAGATGCGGTTGATAAATTGAGGACTCGTAGGGAGATGCGGTTGATAAATTGGTGAATTCGACATGGACCGGGTAATTCTATACTTAGGATTTGATGCTAATGTACTACCAAAGAAGACTTGGGAACATATGGGGAAACCTATGTTGTAGTGGTTTCCAATCGAGTTGTGCATGGAAAACCAACAAAAGATAATTCCGATGGGTCATCTGCATGGAGTGGTTGTAGATATTGAGGGAGAGAGTGTGCTGGTAGATTTTGAAGTTACTGAAAAATAGATGACATTAATCCATACCGAGCATTACTCGGAATTGATTGGGCTTTCTACTTGAATTCTATTATTAAGTTAAAGAAGTGGAGCATGGTACTTGAAAAGAAGGGCCTTAGAGTAGTTGTTCCATTGGATCAAGCTCAAGGTGAACAATACACAAAGCCAATCCATGATGACTATGATCATGAATACATTGATCACATATATAATCACATTGTGTGAGACAAATACGGGATTAATCCCACTGTGGATGGACAGATTAGTTGGGAGAAGGATAGTTCATGCTAATCAGACTGAGATGAAGAATTAGAAAACTGACAGAATAGATTGCATGAGGTACATAAATTTCCTTATTATGAGGGGCTAAATGATGTTAATATTTTGTTTGACCATTTTGAAAGAGACATGCCAAAGGAGCACAATTTAAAGGATCTAGATTTGGCTTTAAGAGTTATACCTGCAATATCGTGGGGAAACCACGAGGATAATATTGTTGATTAGAAGAAATATCGTTGAGTAATGAGATTAATATTTGGCTCCACAAAAACATGGCTTAGTGAAAAGTATACAAGGATGACTGGCGAACATCTAGCTTGATGGACTAAGGCTTGGGGTGAGGTACCTCAACTGGAGTGGGTACATATCTTTATTCATCCCTTAGATGTTATACCAATGAATTGGTATTTGGAGATGGAGCTACCACATGGTACTGTTGATTGGGATGAAATGAAGGAGAGTTTCCTGCTAACATTCAACTTTAAAGATGGATTCAAATGGATTGATGGGGCACTTCAAAATATAAAGTCAGCGATCTTTGAACACCAATAGAACCCATAACATGGATGGAGCCTAACTGGAGCGCCCAACTACAACATGCTTTGGAATGCTACAATGTTACTATGGAAGAAGGCTATGAGTATCCGCAAAATATCAATTTCCAGGGACTACACGAAGTTGCAAGACCTGATGTAGAGAACCTTGATATATGACAATGGGTAGAGGCAAAACAAGTAAATCTTGGCTCAGAAGAAGAACCAAATTTAGGGCATATTAGTGACTATGAAGACATGGTAGGCAAGGTTGCTAAATTATTGCACAAATATCATGATATATTTCTTACAAACTTCTTTGAATTGAAGGGTATAGTAGGTGATTTGGGTATGATGAAGATGAATTTAAAGTTATATACTAAGTGAGTTAAGGAGCATCCATATCGACTGAACCCCAAGTACAAGTAAAAGGTAAGAGAAGAGTTGGATAAGATGCTTGCAGGAGATATAATTGAGCCAACAGAAGAGTGGGTTAGTCCACTTGGTGGTCTAGGAAAAGAAAACAAAAGGATGATATAAGGACCTGCATAAATTTCAAGAAGTCAAATGATGCATGTTTGCATGATGAAGTTCTAGAAAACATTGATGAATAGGAGGCTTATTCATTCAAAGATGGATTGTCTGGATATCACCAAATTAATATTGTGCTGCATGATAGATGAAAGACTACCTTCACTATAGAGTGGGGTTCATTCCAAGATACAGTTATGCCTTTTAACCTAAAAAATTCTCCTCCATTTTCAAGGTGATAGTCTCAGCATTCTAGGAATTTATTCACAAGTTTTTGGAGGTGTACTTTGACGATTGGATAGTATTTAGTCTAGTAGTAGAGAAGTGCCATCCGAGCTTATCTGGCTCTTGTGATACATGGACAAGCCTTTGTGAAAGATGGCCTATCCAAGAGCCACTCTGTATGTGACTTCCATCTCTGCCATTCCTGATCATCGACCTCTTTGATCCATTAGTCCACCACCCTAGTAGCTAAGTTCAAGTGTAAAACGGGCATCAAGTTTGAGAGCAATGGATATTGTGCAAGACAAGGGAATTGTTGTGAGGATTCCCTCCAAGAAAGGCATTACTTCCCATTCTTGACTTCCCAAAAGAAATGGTCATGGATCATATCATTGTTTTGATTGACATGATTCCAAATTACCATCCCTATACTTGGAAGAGGTTCACAGATGAGGTATTATTGGGATTTCCTTTATCTGTATTTTTGTTTT
>APFE030220021.1:0-68972 GCA_000404065.3 Pinus taeda
CGTAGGACCTCAGGTATGCCCCTCTCACCCTAGAAGTAGTTTTTATAGCATAAACGGTTGTGTGTGTGTGTGTTTCCTAACTTAGATAACTTTCAGTCTGCTAAGGTTCCACCCAAGAACCTTAGGGGATATTATCCCGCAACACAAGGTCAAGCATATCCACTTGTGATGAAAGAAACTTGTTAGGTAAACTTGACTCAGGATAGAGTCAAAGTTGACCAGGTTAAACAATGGTGGTTTTGGGGCACATGGTATTGTGCACCCATAGTATTCTGCCCGTGGTATTATATGTAATGGAGCATATAAAAGGTTGGAAGGACTTCATTGTAATGCAAGGCTTGGAGGTGAGCGGTGAAGGCTCACTTGGCCGGATTGGCTAGGGTTTTGGCGAAGGATAATGAAATTTCATTATGGTTGGGTTTTTCCCTGGATTTGGGGTTTTCCTGGATAAACATGTGTGTTTATGTGTTTATGGTTGTTGCTGGTTATTTTTATATTTATTCCTTTCAGTAATTATTTATGTTATGAAGTAGATTTCTTAACACAACTTTGGATACGTAGGCTATGAGGTGATGACGCGGCATGAAGATTGTGCGAAGGATTAGAACGGAACAAAGAAAGAGTTGCATGTGTTGAAGTAACAGCTCAAGGAAGAAGAAGAGTTGCATAGACAAGAGAATAAGTTGTAGTAGGAACAGGTACAGGATGGGGAGCAACATACACTCATGGATGGAACTATGCTTGTAGAAGTTGTAGATCCATCCCAACAACTAGCACCAAGTAGACAAGATGAGCAGTGTTGTTGATCACATGTAAGGGAATGTAGCAGCATGCATGTCATTGTGTGAACGCATGCGATCCCACCCATTCGACACACTCACTAAGGTGAAGACAAGAATCAAGTCTGACTGGAGCTGAACATGTACCTCAAAAATTTGATGCACACGGCCACCATCACATGCTTGGATAGAAGCATAGACACAATGCATCAACATGTTGTTGATCTAGTCACAACAAGATGACCATGCACATGCTATCAGAAGATTTGGATAAAGGAGCCATGTCAGTGCACCCGGATGCAACGAAGGCAAGAGTTCGCTTCACCAAGTTGTCACCATTGAGCGGAAGGACACCATCATGGACAACCAAGCTTGGCATCAACTCATCACCTTAGAACATCACAAGCATGTCAAAAAGTTGGTCTCACCACAACGGTCTAAGTGTTAGTGATATCTTGCATGGCTTGCTCAAACAATTTTGTCTCACATGGGCACATGTGCATTGTAATGTAATGTGTTGTCGAGTGGAAGTTCAAGTGTCGATAGTTGAATGTGATAGTCATAGAGTAGTTGAAGAGTCATGAGGATAGATGAACAGTGTCAAAGGGGAATGTCAAGGGTCACCCCATCCTTTGCTTTAAATAGCACCTCATAACTCATTGTATAGGCTTTTGGTTAGCCAAGCTTCTGATAAGACTATCTTAGAGAGATCTTGGATAGTACTATAACGAGCCTTGGCTTCTCCACTACACAGAGCTAGTACATCTCTTTGGAGGAGGAGGCGGTTGTGGCTTTAAAGTTCTACTGTCAGAACTAGTGGTAGGACATGGATGTATTGTATGACTAGAACTTACACTTCTTAATACAATAGAGCCATCACGTTTCATGCATATGTCATATTGTATTCTAGCTCTCTTGTTTACTCTAAATAGTATATGTATTTGTTTGCTTACACATGCATGTGTGGACTATTCTGTATAAGTATGTATGAATCTTAATGAAATGTGTTGATTTTTTTAACCATCACTGTGGATTGTTAGCTAACTTTCTTTCTAGTTTGTGATGCATATTTTCTTGTGTGTACCCTTCCAAGCCACGTCCTACCATAGGTTTCCAAGGGGCGCACTCACCCAACTCTCTATGTGTTAGAACCCCTCATGCACCTTCCTTGGCTCACTGCATATGGCACACACTTGCTACCAACATAGTTATCTTACTTGCCTCTATGCAAAATTACGGTCAAGGAATTACTGTATGACCCATTGCTGGGACTCCTACACCAAATGCTCTGACGTCTAATTGGGACTGATTACTGGGGAGATCCCCTAACATGTTGGCAGGTTCAGCACCGTCAACACTACATTAATTATCAAACCAGGGTAAGTACATTTATTTCAAGAGTGTTCAACATTGTCTGTGCAAGTGAATTCAGATACTAATTCAGAATGAAATGATTTCAGATCATTCCAATAGTTAATATCTAATTCTCAAAGTTCAATCCAAAACAAATCTAAAGGAAAACCTTAAAACATTTTCAAATCTATTTTAATATATTGTGCAAAGAACTGAATCTGAATGCAAGTATGCTAAAGGAATCACTGTTAGTAGATGTACTAACTAGTATCGATAATAATTTATTCAGCAAAAAGGAAAACTACAACAAATAAAAAACAAGAAACTATTCAAGATTTTAACTGAAAGCAATCAACTATGAACTCAAGATCTCTGATAACACTACTCAGAAGCAACACCAATCAAATACTTAAAGTAATTTGATAAATTCACCAAAGATTAACACATAATGTAAACATAGAAAAATCTATAATCTACTTGGAACGGTAAAGGTAAATCATAACGGTTAATACTCACACAATCAGAATAATTCTAGTTTCATGAAATAACAGGAATAAATAATTACAAGGTAAAAAGAAACAAGTATGGCACAAATAAAGCAGTAAATCCCCTAGCGACCGGGCCTAAAGTCTCTAGAATTCACTGACAAAAGACACTCAGAATGTGATTACAAGTAAAACACGGTCTTTCTCATTAAATTCAATAATAAAGATACAACATAACCATAGTGAGAATACTCCGTGTCAAAATGAAAGTTATGATCTCCCAATTCCTAGCTAGCCTATTCTATTTCACTTGTCAGCTTTATATAACCTCTGAGAGACAAATGGATAGGAATGAATGCTTAGGATCAGGAGATCCTGAGGATTTCGCAACCTAAAAGCAGATTTTATTACAAAATAAGCTTTATTACCCTAGTCTTCCGCTAGCCTTCATGAGTGAAACATTGTCTTTTTTCTTTTCTTGGTCAATGTTGTTCCATCATTTGAGTTCAATTCATATTCCTGCATATAAAAATAGTGAAAGTTAGCTTTCATGCCAAAAATTACACAATTCGTTCATGATTGATTTTATCCAACTTCTACAATCGTTTCTTCTAAATTCTTTTCTAACATGAAGATAATCATATAAAAATGAATTATTAATTAAGCTAATATGAGGATAAGACATACCTTTTCTATAGCCCAACATACTCCACTTCTTACCTTTTTGCATGTCCTCACGCAATAAGATGGTTGAGGTGCAATTATGTGAAAGAATAGGCAAGATAAACTTCTTCTTTATATAGCCTAAAACCATTTTTTTGTTTAAGTATTGTAAAACCTTGGTTTATATAGTGATCTGGAAAGTCATAATCACAATAATACCCTTCAGGGGGGTACCAAATAATACGACATTTGTAATGACATCCTATCCAGGTAGGACCCATGCCCAGGACAATATTGTTGTACATGTTTAGGCGAGAAACAACAACTTTAAAGTTTCTATACCCAAATGGCTCACGGTTTTTTATATTGTTAGTGGCAGCTGCCGTTCATTTTTTTGCTACCAATAAAGCTTCCTCTTTAATATCTTGAAAATATTCTCTTCCTGCATATATAACATCTTTATGGAGTGGTCCCAATTTAGCCACGACTCCCTCTTGTTGCATAAACCTTTTATGTTAGATAGAAAGATGTAAGCGTTTCGTGGGTTCTCCTCTAACCCATAAATCTATACCATGTTACCTTTTCCAAAAAATGTTATAGGATTTAGCTCATTTAACCTGATTCGTAGCCAAAAAGAGGAAATATTGAAAATGAACGTTCCTAATGAAGGGGATATGATTATTATCCAGTTCATCCCCCAAGAAAAAATTGTGTAGGTATAATTCACATAGAAGGCATTGTAATTTCCCATTTTGTTCCTTAAAACATTGGATGAATTCTAAAGTGGTCTTAAATTCTACTGCCTTACCAGTGCTAACAGCTTTAATTTTCAACAATAGGTACCCTTCAAACAAGAATAATGCATAATCAGTGGCAGGTGATCAACAAGACAAAACATCAGAGTAAAGAGAACAAATAGTTTCAATTTGTTCCATGGCCTTCTGAAGTTGGGCTTGTTCTTTCTCTAATTTCTTCTACTCAACTTTAAAGCTAGAAAAAGTATCCTCTTTTATTGCAGTAATTTCATTGCATTTCTTCCGCAACTCTTGATGTATCTATAATGGTACTACTTATTTCTTGTGTTGAGCCAACTCCTGCTGGGCCTTTGTTAATTCATTCTACAATTTCAGGATAATAGGTTCTCTTACGAGAGGAACATAGTGAGGTGTTTCCTATGTTTGAGTTTCATTATCATGTGTTATCAATAAATTAGTTTGAACATCAACTTTGGTTATTTCTTGGTGCATACAACAATTTTCCTAGGCATTCTCCTCAAAATTGGTTTGAACACCAACATCTATGGTAGGAAATTCTGTTTGGGTCTCCATTGAACAAACACAAGGACTTTCAGTCTGAGTCTCAATATCCTCCAAAGGACATTGCTCTGTTTGGGTCCCTATTGGACAAACACAAGGACTTCCAATCTGAGTTTCAATATCCTCCAAAGGACATTGTTTTGTTTGGGTCCCCATCATTTCTAATTCCACTTTCAGTTTCTGAGCCTTATCTGCTTCTTTTAACCATTCCCTCAATTGTTTGATTGTTTTCTTCAGTTTCCTGTATTTCTTAATCAACATCCTTAATCTGGATGTGTACTATTTTTTCTTCTTCGTGGGGTTTCTGATTGGACATTGTGCAGTTGTGTTTATTTCAGGTTCATGAGCTATGCCAATATCAGGGTTATGTTCCAATGGAATAGTATCTCCTCATTGATTTTCATCTTCAAAGTCTTCTTCCACATGGGCTTCTTTCTTAGGTGACCCCAATGGAACAGTGTCTTGTGATTGATTTTCATCCTCAAGGGTTTACTCTGCATGGGATTCTTTCTTAGGGGACTCCAATGGAGCACTATATCCTAATAGATTTTTGTCCTCAATGGTTTCTTTTGCATGGGATTCTTTCTGAGGGGACTCATTTGTAGAGGGAATTGATTCCATCCAATCCTCCAAATTATACTTAGATGGTAAAGTTTCCGTATGGCCAAAACTGCCAACAGAGGTGAACTAGTTATGACAATGATTTTGTCCTGCAGAGTTTCTAGATGGATCCCTTTCTTCATAGTATGTACCCAAATTCTTCAATACTTGAGAAATTTTTTCCTCATATTCCTAAAAAAAATCATCTTGTGGGCTTTGAGAGGGCATATGTGACTGCCTTGCTTCTTTTGTTGGAATTGGGATGCATTGTTGTACATTTATCCTTGAAGAATGCCTACATTTCATTGGGCCAAAGGCCAAAGAAGGGTTCCTTCTTTTTATTTCCCTTTTTGGACCTGTTACCTTTACTCTGTGCTATTCATTATCTGTGTTATCAATATTTGTATCATCCATCACTATCTGTGCTTCTGGGTTTTCTTCTAGTGGGATTAAGGTAGACTTTACAAAGTTATCCCAAATTAATTGTTGTTGGGCTAATCCATGAATAATAATTAACTTAATTAGACCATGATGGCTGATGATAGAAAGTGGATTTTAGCCTTCCTAACCTGACTAGCAATGTCATGCAATAAGGAATTTAAAAGGAATAGAAAATTAACTGTAATTTTCTGCTGAAGAATGGTGAACAATTTAAGTTATCAAGGTTTTACCACATCTTGATGTTCGTAAAAAATGGTGTACCTCTAAATAGTGGTCGCCAATTCTTGCCATGGTTCCTTTAAAGATGTGGGGTGAATCCATTTTCTTTTGCGTACCAATTTTTCATCTAGGTCTTGGAATATCGCAATTGCATCATGCAAGACAACATGCTTATCAATCCATTTTGTGCCTTCTGCTAGAAGTCTATAGACATCAGCTATAACTGCTTCAAAAACTGTTATATTTTTTCCCTTCACCATTGTGCATCCATAGTGTAGATTTTTCAAGAATTCAAGTGTTATTTCATTATAAAATCTTTGTAATTTGGCAGGGTACTGGTGCCAGTCGACACACTCAAGCATTTCGTGAGCCTGTTCTATTACCCAGAGTACTGTAGGGTCATTGCGGATAGATTTTCTTCCCATAGTTGTTGTGTTTCAGTAGTCCAACTTCGCACTTCTTCATGCACTTTCTCACAATTTCTCAATCTGGAACATCATAATAAACCATATACAAAACTTTAAAGTTGTTATTACAAGAGCAATGACGTTGCTTTAAACTTGTGATTAAAAGGCAATGATGTTGTTTGTCACATAAGTAGTATTTGGCACAACGTGATAATTATTACACATGCTATCCATAATGCATACCTTCCCCCCTCCAATCAAAAATGGGCGTCCACGACCATAAAGCATGGGGAAAAGGGAAAGGATGTTGGGTTTTCATAGCTGCAGCAGGACAATAGTCAAAGCAGCGTAAATACGGCAAAAACTTGGTCAAAGAAGTACAAGTCGCGAAGAAAGGAAATGACCGCAAAAGGCATAAAATAGAGAATTGATCATTATGCAAAGAGATATTTCCTTAGGTGGAAAAAAATATGACGAAAGCATGACCAATGATAGATGATAACGACTGCGGGTATCGATTGATCAAACAATATTGATATAATATATATATAAGTATAGTTTACCATGCATATTGGTTAATATAGTTATAAATGTTGTTTAAATGGTAAATTCACCTTTAGAAATGAATAAATAGGAAATAATGGGATAAATAATAATTGGCAATATAACATAGAACTTCAATACCACAAGGAGAGCCACTGCTGCCAGTTTGCATTCATAGCCTCAACAGGGTTTCTTTTTAACCCAAAAATGAGCCAGAATCATCCATTTAGTATTTAGATGGTTTTTTTATTTATAAAGAGATAATTATGCTCACATGGTAACTAGATTATCATAGTGCCATTCACCAGGATATAACAAAGTGATCAGGCCATCTCATGATGAGACCTCCTGTCCTTCTGACAGTTTTGAATATCAAGAAGGTCATTACCCTAGTTTGGTAGCCATAATGGAATATCACTTTCTACATCCTTATGATCATGGTAGGTTGGCTTGTAATGAGAACCCCTATCCTCTTTAAGAAGATTTTCATTGTATTTCCATATTTCTATATTTTTATTGTAAAGGGAGGGAGGCTCATTTACTCCTTAAGATTTAGGGATGGCATGAGAAGTAAAAAAATGCCAATGAAAGTTATGCTTCTATCTCTATATCATCATACCAAAGTGAATTATCAATTGAAAGTGTGAAAGATAAACCAACATGGTATTACGTTAGTGAATCATTTTATGATATGTCCAAAGAGAAGATATCAAGGCAATTATTATATAGATGAACCAGGTTAGTTTCAGAATAAAGATAACCATTAAAGGTTTTACAAGTCATAATGGTATTAATATTACTGTTTTTCCTTTATCTTGGGTACAAATTCCAAATCCAAAAAGATGGTTTTGATAGGAAAACTTGGGAGAGAAAAATGGCTGCTTGATCAAAATTGAATGACAATTGTGCGGTTATTGGAACATCAATTATAGATCACAATAAAAATAAATAATAGTTGTTCGTTCTACCAAACAACAACTATTCAATTGACTAATCAACAAATGCACCAAAAATAAATTGGATTTGTTCGTTCTACCGAACAACAGCTGTTCAATTGACTAAACAACAATTGTTCAATTGATTAAACACCAAACACACCAAAAAGAGATTGGAGTTGTTCATTCTACTGAACAATAATTGTTCAATTGATTGAATAGCAATTGTTCAATTGATTGAACAACAGATGTTCAATTTATTGAACAAAAAACACACCAAAAATAAATCGGAGATGTCTGTTCTACCAACCAACAGTTGTTTAATTCACTGAACAACAGTTGTTCAATTGATTGAACAACAAATATTAAACATACGAAAAGGAAATTAGAGTTGCTCGTTCTACCAAATAGTAGTTGTTTAATTGATTGAATAGAAGTTGTTCAACTGATTGAACAACAATTATTAAATATACCAAAATGAAATCAAAGTTTTCTGTTATACCAAACAACAATTGTTCAATTGATTGAACAACAATTATTAAACATAACCCCAAAAATACAAAACAAGAGAAATCCCCATATTTACACAGTGATGCCTATCTAAAATAAATTACAACCAACTGTAAGAAAAATATATACATTATTTATAGCTGAAGAGAGATAACTTTTCATGAGAGTAAAATTGTTGAATCATCACTCACTGCAGCTAAAATTTCCATAATGGGATCATTATGTACCTATTGGAAAAAAGACTCTTTGGTGAGTGGTTTATGATAAATACATACTGGATCTCCATTCACCCAGAAAGAATGGTCAGACTCATCAATGGTGGTCAGAGTGAGAGTGCCATTATTGTGTACCTCTTAAATTTCATATGCACCAAGCCACCTTGTCTGTAACTTACCTGGAAAGTCTTGAAATAGGGAATCATAGAGGAGCACCGAGTCCCTTTTCTAAAATGCCTTCTTTTTAATAAGATTGTCGTGCCACTTAGTCCTTTGCTGCTAAACAATTGCAGTGCGTTGTAGAGCAAGTAGTTGAGCTTCATCCAATTCATTTATTTGTTGAAGTCGTTTAGTTTGGGCCTCCGTCAGATCAAGTACCATTTCTTGGGTTGTTCTAAGAGTCTTTATTTCAAATTCAATAGGAAACATAGGTTCTTTTCCAAATACAAGTTGGTACGGAGAATATCTAGTAGTGCTTTTCCAAGTTGTGTGATAGGCCTAGAAGGCCTCTAGTAGTCTAGCAGCCCAGTCTTGGTGATGTGTCGAAACTGTCTTGTTCAAAATTGCTTCGATGACCTTATTAGTGCTTTCAACTAGCCCATTCACCTGAGGGTGATATGGGGAAGTGACTCTATGTGTGATGTGGTGGTTCCATAGAGTGGTTGTAATCTTATGTCCTACAAATTCTTCCCTCCATCTGTTATCACTTCCCTAGGTAAATGATACCGCAGAAATAATTCGGAAAGGAAATTAATTATGGATTCTTCTGTAGCTCTTAGCAAAGCTATTGTTTCTACCCACTTTGCTACATTGTCTATAGCAACCAGTATGTAGGACTTTTGGTTTGATGGTAGACGAAATGGGCCAAGAAAATCCAATGCCCATCATTTGAAAGGTTCTATTACCAATTGGGGCTGCAAGGAAATTTCGTTAGATTGACTAGAGCAACCCATCCTCTGGTAGCTATCACAAGCCTGCACATATTTCTTAGTGTCTTTAAAAATGGTGGGCCAATAATAGCCCATCTGTAGTGTCGTTTCCCTAGTCCAGTGATCTTCGAAGTTTCCTCCACAAGGTCTGTCATGGCAGGCCTTCAGGATGTTTTGTATTTCATCTTCACGAATGCATCTACGTATGCACATATTAGACCCTATATGAAAAAGGTATCCACCAATCCAAGAAATTGGGCGTTGCATTGGACAATTTGTTTCCTTTCCCTTGTTGTCAAGTGTCTCGACAGCTTTCCTACCACCATATAGTTTGTACATCTACATACCATGGCATTTTAACTACTATGGAAAACAAATTTTCGTGTGGAAACTAGTCATCTAGTGCCAACGGATCATTTATCTTTGGAACCCGAGACAGAAAATCTGCGACTAGGTTTTCCTTCCCTAGACGGTCTTTAATGGTGATATCAAACTCCTATAAAAGTAACAACCAACAAGTCACTTTTCCATTTGTAATTGGTTTTTTAGCTAAGTATCTAATGGCAAAATGATCAGTATATAGAAAAATTTATAGCTAGTTATATAATGTCTAAATTTATTTAAACGACAGCTAAAAATTCCTTTTATGTTACTGTATAATTAAGTTCAGCAGTAGTAAGATTTTTGTTGATATAGTAAATAGTATAAGGCTTTCTGTCATCCTCTTGGCCAAGGAAAGTGCCTATTACTGCATCTGATGCGTCCATAGAGATATGAAAGGGTAGCTCCCAATTGGGTCCACACAATACTTGTGCCTTTTGAAACTAATTTCTTCAAATCTATAAAAGCAGTTTCACATCTATCAAACCATTTAAATTTAACATTTCCCATTGAAGCATATAAATGCGCAACAATTTGTGAAAAATTATTTATGAACCTATGATAGTAGCCTACATATCTAAGGAAGCTACGTATCTCCATCTGAGTATAGAGTGTAGGTAGTAGGAGAATTACCTCTATCTTCGTTGCATATACCTATATCCTAGCCACAGAAATGTAGTTTCTGAGGATTACACCTTCCATCATCATCATGTGACATTTTACATTACTTAAACACATCCTGGTGGCGATGCATCATTCCAAAACCTTCTCTAATGTTTGTAGCACTTGTTCAAAGTTGTCCCCTTATAGGGTGAAGTCATCCATGTAAACTTCAAGTCCCTCATTTATTAGATCAACAAAAATACTAAGTATGACCCTCTGCAATGTAGTTGGGGTATTGCATAAACCAAACGGTAACACTCTATAAGCAAGCGTACCCCATGGGAAGGTAAAGGTGGTTTTGTCTTGGTATTAAAGGGTGATTTGGATTTGATTCATAGACGCTAAAGCCATCAAGAAAGGAAAATAATTGTTTTCCTGCTAGTGTATCAAGGACTTCATCAATAAATGGAAGAGGGAAGTGATTTTATGCGTGGCTTTGTTCAATTCCCTATAATCCACACAGATCCACCACTTCCCATTTTTCTTGGGGAAAACTACCAGTGGAGAGACCCACTTAATATCCGAAATGGGATAAATAAAATTCACGTCCAACAAATTTTGTAGTTCTTATTTTACAATATCTTTGAGATGCGGATTCAGTCTCTTTTGAGGTTGCCATATAGGATGAGCATCATTTTCAGTGTAGATATGATGTATACATAATTGTGGGTCTATGCCCTTCATGTCTGGATAGTCCCAAGCAGAAACCCCTTTATATTTTTGCAGAACTTGAATGAGCTTTTCCTGTTGGTCATTGTCCAGACTACCATTGATGTTTAAAATCTTTCCTGGTTCAATTTCAACAAGCTTGCTATTATGAACAACAGTTATCAAGATATGTTGATCATCAGTATCTTTCAAAGGGTCTTCCAAGGCTTCATTGTCAAGAATTTAATTTATAATTTATAATTTTACATTATTCATAGTGGTTGGTTGACTAATAAAGTTATTGATTACATCGTCTTTAGTCTAATTCTTGAACTCAAGTGCCTCTGCTACTGTAAGCGGTGACCAAATAATTTCTTCCAGGTATGTGGGTGGTTGTTTATGTGTTTTCACAATGTGTAGACTTGGTTTGGAAGGTGGATATAAAATGATATTCTTTACAACGTCAACCTTAGCAATGGTCATGCTTCCCGTACGATCATCTATGTAAGCATCGGCTGTTGCCAACCAAGGTCGGCCCAAAATTAAAGAGTGACCATCTAATCAACTTTTTGGGTTGATAACTAGAAAATCCATTGGGTAATCCCACGAATCAATGAAAAACGTCATGTCCCATAAAGTTCCTTCTAGTTTTACCACCAAACAATCAACGAGTTCTAACAAGGTGGTGGTTGGTTCCAGAGCTGTGATACCAAGTGTCTCACAATTTTTTGTGGTTAAGATGTTAATGGTTGCGCCCAAGTCAACTAGTGTGTTTGGAAAGGAGTGGCCATGTATTTGTAATGTAACTATGGGATTCCCTAGATCTTGATATTTTATATGTGTTTCCCTGCTCAAAATTAAATCAGACAAGGTCCCTATGACATGGATAGTTGGTGAAGATTTTATTTTCCTCACAAGATTTTTCACACATAGTTCTTTAATCGTTTTAGCATAAATAGGAATATCTTGGATGGCCTAGAGGAGAGAAATTTTAATGCAAATATTTTTAAGTTCCCCTATGAGATCAAAGTCTAGATAAACAATTGGTTTAGGTATTGCTAATCTTTTAAGGAATGGGGGAGAAGTAACTCTGAGTTTTTCAGGATCTTTCTGTTTGATTGTGTCTTCTCCCTATTTTATTTATGTGTCAGTCATAGTCGAAGATGTAGTTACAGGTGATGTTTCTAACTCATTTAGTGGTTGGTTTTTTGTCTTCCTCAAGAGTGATAATGCATCTTGACCTCAGTCTATGTTCACTACATTCTTTTTGTTCGGTCTCAATGTCTGAGTTTTCAACAATTTGTATCAACTGAACCGGTGTATTATTGGGGTTTGGATTTAGTTGAGCTGGTAGTTGGGGATGCAGAAGGGGCTCAGGATTTTGTTGTAATAGATATGGGCTGATAATGTAGGTTGAGGTTGAGGACCTGTCCCCATAGGATAATTCGGACAACCATTACTTGGAAATGATTGAGTTGGCTAAAGTTACATAGGAAATGGTTGGGACTTCGAGGTCTAGAAAGGTCATTGACCTTGCCATGTTGTTCCAGAATTCTGCTATTGATTAAATGGTGAAGAAGTAAAGAAATGAGATGCGTCTTGTGACATACCTGTGGGTCGGCCTTGCCATTGTCGACGATGGTTCATTAAGTACACTAGTTCAATCTCTTCTTCTACTTCTTTAAACACTTCTTTCAGCCCTAGAAATGATGGACACTACTCAGTGTCATGGTCTTTGGTGTAGATAGCACATGTTTGGACCATGTGCAATGGACACTCATGTTGACTGTGCTTCTTCTAGTAGCATGGGAAAAAATGGCGAAATTCTGTTTCGCTGAGGCTTGTTTTTGTTTGGCTTGTAGGACATCTAACTGTGTAGTCAGCGTGCCTAAGATTTCTATCTTCAAGTCTAGCAGGAGGTTACTGATTTCCACTCTTATCATGCCTCCATAGGGCGGTTTGCTTCCTCTAGTCATACAATCTTAGCTTCCTGACCCAATGCATGTGCTACCTCACGAACACCTGATACACAATCGAAAAATTTCATCATAATCCTATTGATAAATGTCTCCCTTCCCAATTAGATTTAAAGTTTCTATCCATTCTTCTTTCATTCATTTTGTTAATATGGCTTTCACGACTACTTTTGGTAATGTGGAGTGAGGGGATCTTTGCAAATTATGCTGAAACTATTCGACATATTCTTCTAGATTTTCATTATCCTTCACAGACATTTTAAATATTCCTTCTTTGAATTCCCTAGTCCTACAATATTCATGATATTTCGTGAGAAAAGAAGTTGTCATATCATACCAAGAGTTAATAGTGCATCTGCCCAAACCCATAAAGCACCACAAATATTTTCCTTTAAGGGTAGAAGGGAACAAATTCAATTTTTGAGGATCAGTGGTGTAATCATATCCTCTACACTGGACATCAAACTCGAATAAGAAGGCATCTAGATCGTATGTGGTCATCCCATGAAAGGTTGGTCTATTTTGCAAGGGAATAGATTTTTTTGGGGCATTAGCTACTAGATCGACTATGGGATATTCCAATGTCGATGCCTGACCTTGAGGTGATTGACTCACTATTTGGTTGAAAATGTGACAATATCCTTCAGGGACTTCAAGGGATGCTATCTGAGTAAGTGGAGTATTTTCAATCTGAAGTGTTTTTACAACACTGCCTAGATCTGGGATCATAGGAGATCCTAGTTCAGACAACTATGGCTCTATCTTAGAAGCTCCATCTAGTTTATCCCTCTCCTTCTCTTAAATTGCATGATTTTCACTCTTGTGAAGGATAAAAATGTAAATTTTTGGTAACCTAAAAGCTCTATTCAGATCATTCGATTTTGCTATGAATCTTAGTGTAGGCTGCAGATGGTGAGCATACCGCTTGAGGGATTATGGTAAGGCTTTTTCCATATATAGTTCAGGGTCCTACTGATGCCTAAGATTCTACTTTTCTTGTGATTTCTTCCATAAACGTTTATCTTCCAAGGTTCATCGATTGCTGGAATTATGATACAAGCATTGTCCTTGATGGAAACTCTTTCATGGGTTAGCTTAGATTTGATAAAAGGAAAATCACAGTGTAACAGATCATTTCAGAGGAAATGGGGCATTGATATAGAAGAACAAGAAGTTGGAACAAAGGTCTATTGATCAGAATAAAGAAGTTGAAGGAAAAGGATGTTGTAAGTTGTATACACAGGTTCACTTTGACAAAGAAGCATATACACGTGGGTTAACAGAACAAAAAATGCGTATACATATGCACACACTTTCACAAGAGGAAAAACACGTATAGGTTAGAAAATCAAGGAAATTCTAGATTAAATAATACCAAGGGTCAAAACCATGGTATTAACCCACAATATTGAGTGGAGTAATGACTATTTGATCTTGTCCAAGAATACCACAGGTTCTAAGTGTTGTTTTGGCTCGACGTATTGAGAAAGGCCAAAAACTATACAAGGAGAAGAAGATCAAAGGGCCATGTGTGCAAGTGAAAGGGTTTCTCAGGAATGCTTTTATCTTAAGTATATTTTATGTTACAGGGGCTATGATTATGATATGATCTGAAATATTTTGTGCACCTTGGATAAAATATTGGATTAGGATCATGAGACCTGAAATGAATTATCATTGTATGATATGATATTTGTTGGGCTAGATCTGATTTCTTACGCATGTTTTATTCTTTAAATTTCATTATTTGGGTATGTCTAAAGTCTAGCATAGCAACAAAATTATAAGATCTATACGTTGGATCACCTTGGTAAAGGTGCGTATACATCCAGGTTCGACTCTTCCAAGTAACATATGGAAAAGAAAATCCTATTGTTTAGAAATGACTAATCTATCTGATCAGTGTTGTTGCTTTACTGTTGTCTCTCAATGAAGTCTTCTTAGATCTGAAAGTAAAACTGAATGCATAAGGAGTTTTTGTCTAATTGATTGATGGATTAAGTGAGAAGGGTTATCTTTGCTGCTGACTGTCTAGAAATATGTAAATTGACAGTAGATGTTCAGAATATTACTAGTTGATAGAGATTTGATTCAGAAGTTTGTATGATTAAGTAGTTTGGAGGTGGCATATACATGCAAGTTGGGTTCATTAAAGTAGCGTATACATTCTAATGTATGAATTTTGAGGTTGAAACTGGTTCTTAATGATGATTGTTGGGAATGGGTTCCCCCAAGAGCATTTTTGGGGCTAAAAGCCCATGTTTTGGGACAACTTTGTAATAAAGTTGTAAAGTCTCCGCATTTTGTGGTTACGGAGCGCAAAGGTGTCAAGAGTCATAAAGGGTTGTTTGCCCTTAATTTGTAAAGTGTCAAGTCAGCTGTAGAGATATACCCACGATCTGTGGACCACGAGATTGTATAAAAAGGAGCTAAGTAAGTAAGCTCTAAGTAGTGAAGAGCGAAGAGTGAGTAGCGAAGTAGAGTGGAGAAGTCTAAGTGTTTTTGGTTCTTAGTGTAGGTAGAGGCTCTGTAGCTGAGTGCGTAGAGGCCCAGGGTAGAAGTCTGCAACTGAATGTGCAAACCCCTACAGCTGTGTGCGTAGGGTGGATAGAGTTTGTATTTAACTTGAAGATATCAATAAAGAGGAGTATTCTCCAATTACTGTGTATTGAGTCTCTATTAATTCATCTGATTATATTGGGCTATGGTTTGGGTTTATATTATAATGTTTATTTGATGTGTAAATGTATGTGATTATATTTGTTAATTGGACGTGAGTAAGAATATAAGTTTACGCAACGATAACTGTAATTGATTGGCAGAATAAGTAAAACACTTGAGATAACTTGGGAACCTATACAATACATCGTCACAAGAGTGCAAAAGTACCTGAACAACTGCTTAGGGCTGCACGAAGGTCCATTATACACCTTCGCGAAGGTACTGAAGGGCAGGATAGAGGGTACATCGATAAGCCCTAAAGCTTAGTGACCTAGGCAAAGGCAGGAGCAGGGGGTATAAACTGACATCACAACCATCTTAGGGTGTGAAAAATTGGTTCCAGCATCCCCCCATATTGCTTTAGGTGATACTTCGATCCGTGCTTCGCCACCTGATGCCGAATGGGCTAGTAGTGTAGGGATTTGTTTGGCTGACTAACGCTGAACCTAGTTGAGGGCCCACAAAGCCAACAAATGGCTCCATTGCCAAGACTGGAATCTACATGAGAGATGTGTGATTTTGTATCACTGGAATACAACTAAGAAAGAGATCGAAGGATCATTGGATACAAAGATCCATGAATTCGCAACAGGGGAGAATAGAAATTCACAGCTCATGAGGGAATAATGGCTAGATAGGTACCTGTATACGGAAATCCACAATTTTTTTATGTTCCTTTCCAGTTGAGTTATACGAGTGGATCACAATGCTAGCAGATAGCCAAGGAAGGTGGATTCTTGACAGTCCTATTCTCTGGACCTCGAAGTTAGTGCAAAGACTAGAAGCCTCTGAGGATATGATTTCCCATGCTATTGAACATTGGCTCAATTATATCATAGGAGGTTTTGTGATTGAACTTGTAGTCAATACCTTAGTCAATTACAGCGAGGCAAAGCAATGCATTTTCAAAGGTCCGTGAGGCAAGTACTTGAAGTATTTAAATACTTGGATTAAGATGTTATTGTGCGAAAAGTGGGTTATGCAGCTACCTTGGTGTTCAAAGCTACGTGAAGTGGAAAGAACTACAGGAACGAAGGAAGAAAGCGTCTTGAATATAGCCCACTGATTTCACCCCCTTTGAGTGACAACGAGGGAGTAGCGCAGGCTTCTCCGTGAAGTGCAATTCAATTGATAAAACAAGGGTTCCTGCAACTACCACCTCCACCTTCACCACCATCAACTACAACTTCATCCACACCACCACCACCCCCACCACAGTTCAACATGGTGAATTTAGTGAAGCTGCCATTATTTAAGGGATTGAGAAATGAGGAGCTAGACTAGTTTTGGTTCGTTGTAAAAGCTGTATGGGAAGCTCAGGGTGTCATAAATGATCACATGAAGAAGGCAACATTGGTTAGTGCTTTGTAGGACCACATGTAACTTGGTACATCAAGTACTCTAATGATATCCCAAATGTTGTGTTGGCAGAGATCCAGACCATGCTGAATAAATAGTTCAGTAGGCCTAAATCTGAAGTGAAGTTGATTATGGGATTCAAGGAAATCGCAATGAAACCATGTGAGACATCTTGGGAGTCGGATGAGAGGTTAAAACTTACAATCTGCGAAGCTAACATGAATTTAACAGATGGGCAGCACTGGAATGGTTATTGGCTTTGCTCCTTCCTTATCTAAGGTTTGCGTTGTCACAATAGAAGGTTATGACTTAGGTAGAGGCCTTCAAGATTGCAATAAGATTGCATGAGACACCGATGCAAGATTCGAGTCTCAGGGTTTAGCAGATCCATGTGTAGTTGCAAAATATTTGCCTCGAAATGCAATGTCTCAAGCAGGACAAAATGTTTGGCCAGAGGCTCACGAGGAGATATGGTTCTTGAAATGTAAAGGTCAGGGGCATGACAAATACCACTGCCCAGTCTTTGTGAATTATATTGTAGGAGGAGGATTGATGCCTTTGAGGCCAGAAGCCCAAGCAGGGCAGAGTGCGGGGCCTATGTTGTGGTGTGCTATATGTCGAGTAGGAGGGAAACATACGACTCATAATTTTCATTTGTTGTAGAAGTTTGTACAAACACTGCAACAACTATTCTGCAACTTCTGTAGGTCAGTAGGTCATGATGAGTGCACTTGCTGAAGTTATGAATTGATGATGGATAGAACACTTGCCTATAGATTTCAGACAGAAATGCGTCCTCCTGACCACGGTGCTGGGATGGTGCGGACAAGCTTTCAAGGGTGCAGATGAGGCTGAGGCAGAGGAGGACCTGGCAGAGGTCAGGGACAACTGATTTGTTACAATTGTGGAGGACCAGGACATTATGCCTATGAGTGCACTAACCCAATGCATCCGTCTTAGAAATATTTTACTTAGTTTGATCATGAGATTGAGGACTATTTTACACTGATAGAAAGGATACGTGACAAAGGGTTTATACCTCCATAGTTGACTCATAACCTATAGATCATGACCACTAAGCCTCACGAAGAAGATTTGAATGTGAATATACTGCTCTGAATTGGAATTTCATTGGGCGACAATAAGGGGAAGCAAACTGAAGACAACGTGTGGTTTCACAAAGCTCCAGAGAAGGAGGTTGAATTTTATTTGGAGTGCACACACAAAATGTTCATCGAAGCAAAGAAGAGCTTCATTGAGGCCTCTACCTTAGAGAGCCAAGATAAACCTGTTCAGGAAATGGACCCTTCTATGCTTATGACCTTTCTAGAGACTTGCATGAAGCTATTGCATGATAGCAAGGATGTGAAGGGGTTACAGGAACTTATTGTTGGCTTGGTGGGGCCTAACCCAGGTTCAGAGTTAATTAGCCAAACCAATCCCTACACTACTGATCCTTTTGGCATCAGCCCGCAGAGCGCAGATTGAAGTCTCACCCAAAGCATTATGGGGGGATGCTGGAACCAAGTTTCCACACCCTCGAGATGTCTGAGGGGTCAATCTATTCCAACTGTACCTACCTTCATGCAGGCTACTTCATGCACTTTTCTGACTTGCGAGACATTCACGATCTGTTATAATCACCTAGGCATAGCCCTAACCAGGAGTTGAGATGCTTTCACGCTGCTATGGCAGTGATCTGCGCTATTTCCCCAAGTTACACTGCGCATCTTACTTATCCACTTATAGATGTTAGTCAAATTCATGTAAAAAAATACTTTAACTCACATTCACTTAATCTACACAGTTATATATGTTCACGCACCATATAGACAACAAAAATGCAATTTATACCCAATATGTTTGATACAGAAATCAGGAACTAAATACACAAAATTGATGTAAAAATTCCCTTTATTAATGCTTCAGTTGTTAAAGGCTCGACTTGCCCTGCGCACTCAGCTGCAAGGGTCCGCGCACTTAGCTGTGGAATACTAGGCCTCTGCACACTCAGTTGTAGAGGCTTCTCCTACTCTGCGACCCAAAGACTCAACTTTTCCCTTAGATCTTCTGTTATGCTTCTATTCCATGATAATTCCATTTCAATTGATTCCTCTACAACTTAGAGTCTTGCTCTATTTATACAATCCCATGGTCCACGGAACATGGATAAATCTCTATAGCTGATATTACATTACAAAATTAAGCGCAGACAACCCTATGACTCATTTACAAGCTACGACTCTGCGCCCTCAAAATGTGGATTCTTTACATCAAAGATACAATTTATGACCAAAATCTGGGCTCTAAGTCCCAAAACTTCCCTTGGCAGATCTCGCACCCAATAGGCCCCCAACACAAACATCGTGACTCACCCTCAAGTCACTCTGTTGGTGTGAAGATCTTTGCGAGAAGACCTCCCAACTGGGACACACGCACTAGCACCATATGTTGCTTGTCTTTCTTGGGTCTCAACACGTGTAGTGATTTATGGATTTTTTCCACTATCCCGACACTTTATGGGGCTTCGCTTACTGCTATGGCCTGTGTGGCCTCCTCAGCGGTCATTGCTCCAGTATCCATGGCTTCCTCAGGCACTGCCATACTGCTATTCCATAATTCTCTCAACAACTCAATTCTAAAATGGCTAAGTGTTGTTTGCTGGGCAGCCCTTTGCAATTTATAACACTTTTTGAATTCAAATTTGATCATTCCACCCATTTTCGATCCATTAATTCTCCCTTGAAGGCATATTTTCCCAAATCTAGTCCATAAAGTTCACCTTAAATGCTTGCGCCTACTCCATTTGGTCTCAAACCAGGCATCACATCATGAATAGTGACTGTAATGGTAACTTTCCAGCCAATCCACATGGCATCGCAGCTACCCTCATGTTGTCATGGACCTTGTGACACTTCCCTACTGTGCGCAATCCTGAAATTGCGCAACTCCCAGACAGAGTAGTTTATAGCCTCGCACCTCCTCTCAGCTGTCTGGAGTACTAAGACTATGCTTCTTATGGCTAGTCAAATGGTCAGGCCACCTGTGTATAGCTTGAACTTACTACCATTTACTTCTCTTGGGAAGAGTTCTCCATTTAACTTTACCAATTACACTGTGCCAGCATCTGTGATCTCCTTATTAATATACGGTACCAAACAATGCATTCTCAGCTTCCCTGGGAATTGATCAAACTTACTATCATATAGCAACACCAAATCATTTACCTTGAACGTGTGCAAATTAATATGTCAATCGTGCCAGGCCTTTTTGTGTTGCTTTTGCACCTACTGGTGGAGTCCAGCCAAAAATTGTTCTTCTTCGAGCTCCTCCAATTGAACGAGTCTCTCCTCCAGGGCTCCATGATCTGTCTTACCTGTGAGTGCTGCTATGTGCAAACTAGGTGGTGAGTGCTAGTATTGTAGAAAGAATGTTGCAACTCCTAGGCTGCCAACTTTACTTTTATCGACCCGGTAGTTCGTAACAAACTTGGAACCGTCGGTGCTGTATGCACAAGTACTAGTTCTCACTACAGGTTGTCACTTGGTCAACCAGCGCGAGATCCCTAGGAGCTAAAGCCAACTTCTATAGATTCCAAAAGAAGCTCTATGTATGATGAAATGAAATAAAGGTTACTCTACAGATGCTATTCTAACTATAGAAAGGAGAAAGATTGGAATGTAAAGCAAAACCTAGTAAACCCTAAGTAACAAGCTAATTCTACTTTTTCCAAAAACACTATGAAAACCATGAAAGGAATGCCATTACTTACTCAAGGAAGTAAAAAATATCTAACCATGCTATTTCTGGAAGTAAATAAGAAAAAAACATATTTTTGGATTTTTATGTGTTTTTATGTTAATTTAACATGCATCTAATTTATTGTGTGTGAGTGTGGAAGCAAACAGGTGGTGTTGGAAGGTGGTTTTGGAGCTTGGGAGGATGTAGGATGGTGCAGATGTGTCCTAGGAGGTCTTAGGTGGCCTTCTGGAGGCTTTTCCCATACTCGGCCTTCAAAAGGAAGCCTACAAGAAAACTATAGGAGGACACATGAAAGCTATAGGAGGAAAACAAGGAAACTATAGGAGGCCAAAACTAGAGAGCTACAAACACTAGAAGTCCTAGGAATGAGGAAAATTTGTGTTTTTGGGGCAACAAGAGAGTCTTTGCCTCAAATCATGGTCCCAAAGGGAGGAAGAGAGACCAAGGAACTTTTGCTAGCCTTTTGAATCTTCTCTAATCACTACTTAACTTGCAACAAAAAGCATAAATGGAAGCAAGCTACTAAATCATCAAAAGCAACCTATTCTTAACCATAAAGGAAATACATCTAACATCAAATTAATCTACAACTGAAGTAAAGCATATAAATACAAATAAAGAGAAGTTTGGCTACTTGGATTGGGGCCTAACCCAAGAGCTTCAGCCCTCTGAGGTAACTCAGTGCTAGCTCAAAAAGGATTCCATCCTCATTATCAAAGCATAGAAAGATTACATGAAACTGTCACAAAATAATAAGCTCAAAATTTGAGCAAAGATTTCACAAGCAAAAAAAATCCGACCCTAGTGAGGCCCTAGGCATTTCTACTTATACATTTCAAGCTACCAACAATGTCCTTAAAATTAGGGAGGCTTGGCTCCCAAAACTCGAGATGACTATCACAAATACTCCACTTGCTCGGCTGCCTTCTAGTGCATGATTTGATTGCTTGTACTCTGAGTTGAATGAAGGGGAATTCGAAGTGAGGAGTAATAAATGAGGGGGATTCCCTCCTATAATTCCTCTCCTCTGTCTACTTCAAGATATTGTTGTAATTTGACCACTAGATCCTTGACTTTGACCTCGAAATCCATCAATAATATGAATTAAATACATGTTAGACCACATGGCATAATAACTAACTCAACTCACCCTATAAGCATAAATATAATTAGAAAATCATACAATAAGTTAAGAGAATGGTTGATTTGACTAGGTTAGGAGTTAAAATGAGCCCATATAATTACCTATTTATGAGGCTCATCATCACCCCCTACTGAAGGTGTTGCTCATCCTCTGAGCAACCTAGTCAAGCTCTTCGTCTTTTATGGCCTTGGTGGCCTCTCAAGCATCCCACGCTTTTGATGTGGTCTACTCATGTTCTCCATAGAATCCCGCCTTTCTGTCTATGTCCTTCCACTGCTCCTCCTTCTCTTCTTCTCTTCTACCTTCCAAGATGCCTGGTATGAGTGGAGGACTCAATTTGAGGCCAATCCAGTTGACCTTCAGCCTTTGCATGGAGTGCTTGTACATTGGCACTCTTTTTAATGCCTCCTTCAACCTCATGGAGGAATGGTATTCCTTGATTTGCAAACTGTGGGATAGGGTGTTCCATCTTCTCATGCATGCATGCACACAGTCCTGCCCAAGTAGCCTAAACATATCTTCAAAGTGTGAAATGGCTTGTTCCTGACTGGCTAGATATTTAGGGGAAATCTAAGGGTCATTGGAAAGCAGGTGGTGTGTGCTGATGAGTGCCATAGGATCTAATGGCTCGACTCTTAACATCAATGGTTCATTATGCTCTTTTATTAACAATCTTTTCATTTCTGCAACCCTCAATTCTTCATGGTTCATCCATGAGGCCATGGCCATTATTTGTAGATCCCCTAGCTTGGCATTAGGGTCCCACACATTCATGTCTATGAGGGCCATGTTGTGTAGATAGAACTCTGCCATCTTTGCTTTATCCTCTAAGGTGCTTTCATCACACAAATCCATGAACTGCCTGTAGTATTGGAAATGCATTGTGCCTCTTTGTGCCAAAGTTTTTATTTGGAATTGAAGCCATTGATCTTTTATATAGAGGCCATAAGGTTTGGCTAGTGTTCTACATTGTAATGCTTCCTTGGATAAGCTGGCCATGTATGCCAAATGAATCTCTTTCTCCTGCAGCTACCTCCTTAGTATTTCATTCTCATTCTCAAGGTGGCTTCTTGTGATGGTTTCTCTATCTCTGAGAGCACCCCATTCTCTGCCCATTTCCCTGAGTTTGTTTTCCATGTGGCCAATATCCTCAACTCCTTTAGACTTGGCTATCTGCATCCACCTATGTGTTCTCACTCTCTCTTTCTCCGATTCAAAAAATAGTGGAATGGCAAATTTCTGTGGGATTATCCTACCTCTCTCAAGTAGATTGTAATAAGAAGTAAGATTAGGCTGGGGGTTAGGTTCTTGTAGCTCTTGTGCTTCCTCCTTCACCTTTTGCTGTACTCCTATCTTTTTCTCAAGCTTTTATGTCTCCTGTAGTTTGGACAGTGTCTCCTGTAGGACTATTTCGGCGTCCTGTAGGTCTGGTTTGGGGTCCTATAGAATTGCCTTTCCCTTGCATATAGAAGATCTTGGAGTCCCCCTTTCATAGGTTATAGGTGTCTTGGAAGGAGATTATTTCACCTTGGTAGATGGTGAATCCTTAATGGTAATGGGAATCTTTGAGGAGGACTAAGGTTTGCCTGTTTTAATTCTTGTGCTCTTCCTTGCTCTGAAATAAATGGAGCTTTTTCTTTCTTCTTCTGCTTCTACTTGATTAGTGTACTAAGGGTAGTGAGGGCAGCTACTGCTTCTCTTTCCAAAGTTTCAGGGGACTCTTCTCCTTGCTCTACCCTCTCTTCCTCCTTTTCTCCCTCTTCTGTCTCTTTTTCTTCCTCCTGCTCTGTCTCTTCAACTTTTCCTTCCTCTGCTTATTTTTTTTCCTCCTTCCCTTCTTTCTCTACTATATCACCTCTAGATTCATCTTCTCCTCCTTGTTGTTCTTACTCCTCATTGACAGCAGGACTGACATCATAGGTTAATGCCTTAATGTCATCCTCAACTGTCATATTTTTGAACACTTCCCATGCTATAGGGAGTGTAAGGGTATGGAGGGCTTCTTCTACTAGGATCTTGATTAGGCCATGGTGAGCTATCTGCTATGAATTTCCTGCTTGTACCTTGGCACTAGAGTCAATGAGGGATTGAAGGAGAAAGTAAGGGATACTGAGCTTTTGATGTGCTGGGGTATTCATGCCATATCTAAAGTCATGGAGGATTCTGAAATGATATCCATAAACAATGCTATGCCTCCCCTCACAAGAAATATATTTGATCACTTAGTAGCTAACCTCATCCTAGGGATATGGTATACTAGCCCTCCTAATTCCATTTTTGTCTTCAACAAGGGTTTCATTATCTTGAAAAAGTTTCTTCTTGGCAGCTTGGCCAATTGGTTTCTCATCTTTACTCCAAGGTAGCCCAAGAGGAAGGGTAGTGACCCTAATTATGAATTCAGGGGTTATTTCAATGGAGAGGCCTCTAATGGTTACAGTAGAATGAGTTCTTGTGTGAGGGACAAGAGAGATAGCAAATTCATGGGCAATTTCCTCATCGAAACCTCTAAATTTCTCAAAGAAATTCATCCATTTTGCGCTTGTAAATATTTCCACCACTTGACGATGTGCATGGAGTCTAGTGGAGTTAGTGGGATATTTTCTCATAAACCACCCTATCATGCTATCTGTACTTCTTTGGAAAAACCAAATATGGAGGTGGAGACAAAGAATTTTGAGTGAAATAGAAGAAGGAGACAATTTTTTTTTTTTTAAACAAATAGATTTTTTATTTTATTTTTTATGTATTTTCTTCCCTCTTAAAGACTCGTTTTATCTTCAATTTGATACCACTCTTTCACTTTTTGATATATAATCAAATGGAATTCATGAACCCTACCTCTTCAACTGCAATTCATGCCAAAAATCACATTCTCTCCCTTCAAAATTACTCACTGCCCCTCCTGTAGATTTCCTGTAGGTGCTCCTGTAGAAAATGCCTAGAGCAAGAATATGGAGGAAATCGATGGAGGATGGTGGCTATGAGGTTGTGGGGGCACAAGAATACTATTGTGTGGCTAAGTTACGAAGAGAAAATGAAGAAAAGGTGGTGAGAATGCGCGGGGAGGAGTGCTCATTACCTTTTATGGATATTTTCAGTTAGGAATGCTGAGATGGCAAGGTGTACGTTGCCCAGATTAGGACAGTTGGTCCCCACCTACTTGGTCATCATGGTCCTCCTCGTAATCATCCCCTCATGACTGCACTGGAGTTAACTCTTCCTCCCTCTACCTGTCCTTGGTATCTTATGCTTGAGTTGACTGTGTGCACGTGTGCGTGACATCTCGGTTAAGTGGAGTCAACTAAATGAAGGTGGCCAAGTTAACTGGCCACCTTTAGATTTCAACCATCTCAGCCTTCGTATGATTTCTAATTACACAAATGCAAATATAGGAGTGATTTAGTTACTTACGTATGATCCGAGTGTATTTTTTGTGAGGTGTTGTGGCTTTCTCTGCTGCATGCCTTCATTTTCCTTCATGCATGTTGTCTTTGCTTGTTGATGTGTGTGTTGTGCTTTTACAGGTTCCTCAATTGTTGGAGCTGAGCTACATGTGCCTTTTGCAACCTATAGATGTGCACTCTTTTGCTACTAGTGCTCGACTTCTATGGGGTTAGTTGCTATAGGAATTCTTACAGGAGCTCCTGTAGCTGCTTTTCCCCTTGAAACTTCAGCTTTTTCCCTATGCTTGGAGCTCGACAATGATGCCATAGGTGGAGATGAATGATGGAGGTATTGTAGGCAAGCTTCAGGTAATGTTACTAGTGCCTTTTCCTCCTTTTTTTTTTTTTTTTTCAAAACTGAAAAACTATCTTTCTGTGTTTCTTCTTGGACAGGAAAAAAAAATAATGATGCTTGGAGTGTGATGCAGGCTTGTAAACGATAGTAAGGAGGCTTGAAGGTGGTAAGAGGGATCATAGGTTCCTCACGAAGCTATTCTTGGCCCCTCAAACTGCCTCTTGTAGACACTTTTGGCTCTTTGTCATTCCTACAAGAGCCTCCTGTAGGAAACACAGAGCCTCTTGTAGAAAACACAATTTTGGAATAAGAGGTACAGTGTGGTGAAATAGATGCCAAAAATGATGGAGGAGGGTGTGGAGAAGATGAGATGGGTGCTGGTATAAGTGTCAGGGTTCCCTTGGCACCTTATTTTGCTCCCTGTAGTCCTCCTACAAACCTACAATGCAATAAAAATTCATTTTTCTTTCTCCTTTTTCCTTTTTTTTTCTTTTTCTTTTTGAAAACAACTAGGGCGCCTCAGAGAGGTTTTCACCCTAATTTCCTACCCTGGGTGTCTCCAAGGGAGGTTTTCACCCAGGGACCTTATTCTTTCCCCCTTTTTTTTTTTTTTGACATCATTGGGCCGCCTCAGAAGAGGTTTTCAACCCAATGATGGGACTCAAGCGCCTCATGGAGTGTTGAGGAGGTAAATCCCCTTTGCAGAAAGAGGCAATCCCTACTAGCCCAGACCGGTTCTAGAAACAATCATACAATACTACTGCGCAAGTTCCTAATTGCAAATTAAATACCAATGATGAGGGCCTACAAGGATTCCGATGCTAGTGCTTGTAAAAGAGGTGATGCTCCCGTTCCTTTGCTTCGGCAGATCACGATCCCCACGATCTCTGTGAATGGACACCTGCACATACAAAGAATGACACAAACACAAGCATAAAATCCAACATATGCAACTGTATATCATTCAGAAAGGATATAACTCATCATCATTACAAATAACAATAAGAGTGGAACCATAAAAATAGTCTTTTATTGATAACAAACAAAGAAGAATACAACCATAGTTCTGACGTCAGATCCTTCTTTGAGTGGGTCATCAGCAACACATGTCTTGCAAAGCTTGTTGGAAGTAGGAACAAGCCTCTCTCTCTTTGGTTATTGGACAAGAATCTCCTTACTTAGATTTGGCCTTATGGGAATGAAGAAGGCTCTTGCAGCATGAAGCTCTTGGTAACTTGACAATTCTCAATCTCTGGAACTCTGGAACTAGCTTGCCAAGGAAAATGGATGAGCTTTTATAGATGGAGGAAGGGGAGTTGGGATCATCCACAATAATCATGGGATTGGCTCTATCACTAAAGAAGCTTCCATGAGAGGTGGTAAACCACTTCCTCTCTATGGAGATCCGAAACCAAACCAACCAACTCAAGATAGATTCAGTCCAGGGAATTTGTTAGGATGAATCTTTCGCTATTTATTTGTTAAAAAACACCACTGATTATGGTTGGCGCGAGTGCAACTCTGTGACAGAGCGCCAACTAGCGCGCCCTCTTTGGAGGATTTCCCCCATTGGCGCGAGGTCTGCACTATGGAACTGCGCCAATGGAAAAAGGGCTATTTTTATGGGTTTTAAGCAGGAGATGTCTTAAGGGCAAATGAATTTCATGTTCAGGGGAATACAATGCAAGTGTTTGCAGGTCATGTCACTTCTCATAGGTCCCGAATGAGTCCTCCAAGATGCGGGAGAGGGGTAACAGGGACGGTGACAAATTTCTGTGTAACATGGAGGTTTTCACTTGAGTCCTTATTTTTCTCTTTTTTCCTTTTGTGAGTGGGTGAAGTGGATGCTAAGACATGCTCCACTACCATCACTATTTTATTCAAATACTCAATAAAATCTCACTTGGATAGGGGTTTCTTGTAGACATTCAATCGATGTCCATTGATAAGTATGGGGATGGATTCATCATCAATGGTTCTGATCAGAACTGAACCATTTTCATTACATTTCTCCATAGTGTAAGGTCCTAGCCATCTTATCCTCAGCTTGCCTTTGAAATCCTTGTATCTTGTATTTTTCATGCCATATCTTTCTCTGAAGCTGAACTCTATATGGAGAAGGGCTTGGGATCTATATTCATTCAATCCATTGAGCTAAAGTAATCTCTCCTTCAGTGCATGGCTGAATTCTAGGTCTAGCTAAGCTACCATCCTTAGGATATTGAATTCAAACTCTATTGACAACAAAACCTTCTTCCCATAGACTAGTTCATAGGGTGTGAACCCAGTGGTTGTCTTCCATGTTGTGTTGTAGGCCCAAGTGGCCTCAACTAATCTATCGACCTAATCTTTCCTACTGCTTCTCACTACCTTGGTTAGGATCCCTTCCAATTATTTTTTGGTGATCTCCACTTTCCCATTGGCTTGTGGATGGTAATCGGTGGAAGTCCTATGCTTGATCTTATGATCTGAGAGTAGGTCTTCAATCGGGTTGGAAGTGAACTGACTGCCTTGGTCTGTGACCAACTTTCTCAGATACCCGAACTGGTAGAATATGTTTTCTCTCAAAAACTTAGCTACTTTTTCCTCTGTCACTACTTTGATTGCTTTTATCTCCACCCACTTTGTCAAGTAGTTGGTGCAAACAATGATGTACTACTTCTTCTTTGAAGGGGGGTTGATAGGCCCCACAAAGTCCATGCCCCACTTCTCAAATGGCTCAAAGGTCACTTGAGGTTGCATGGGAATTTCATCCTTTGGAGTGGGTTTCCCCATCCTCTGACACCGATCACACTGGCTTGTGTATCTCTTCACATCCTGATGAAGAGTGGGCCAATAGTAGCTTGCTTGCAATATCTTGAAGGTAGTTCTTTTTGCTGCAAACTAACCTCCACAAGCCCCGTCATGACAAGTCAGGAGGATTTCAAAGACTTCCTCCTCCGTGACATATCTTCTCAAGATCTGATCTAGGCCAAGTTTGAAGAGATTTCCTCCAATCCAGGTGAAAGGGGCACTTTTCCTTACTGTCTTGCTCTTCTCTTTTGAGGATAGGTGTGGTGGGAATTGTGCTGAAACCAAGTAGTTTGCTATATTAGCAAACCATGGAGAGAGTACTGATATAGCAAATAGGTGTTCCTCTAGCATTTGGTCATCCACCATTCCTTCTTCACCTGCAGGAAAATTTACTCTAAAAAAAAGTCAACAACAACATTCTCTTTACCAGGTTTATCAATAATGGTCAAATCAAACTACTGCAGTAAAAGAAACCATCTAATAATGTGAGCATTTATATCTATTTTGTTCACTAAATATCTAATTGTAACATGATAAGTTTGCACAAAGGTTTGATAGCCTGTGATATAATGTCTGAACTTTTTTAAGGAATGCACGACAGCTAGGAGTTCCTTCTTGGTCACCGTATAGTTTAACTTTGCCTTTGACAAGTTTTTACTTATAAAGTATATGGCATAAGGTAGCCTTTCATCAATTTGTCCTAAGGCTGCTTCTATCACTTTGTTCGAGGAATCTATGTGAATGTGAAAGGGTAGGGCCCAGTTTGGGCCTCTGAGAATTGGCGTAGTCACTAACTTGCTCTTCAAGGTATCTAGGGCTTCTTGACAATTTTCCGACCATATGAACTCAACAACTTTGCCTAAGAGGCCAAACAAAGGAGAGGATAGATTACTGAAGTCTTTAATGAATCTCCTATATTATCTAGCTAAGCCTAGGAAACTTCTGACATCTCTCACCTTTTGAGGAGGTGGGACCCTTTGGATGATGGCAATTTTGTTGGGGTCCACCTACAGTCCTTGTTGAGATGTTGCATGACCTAGCACGGTCCCTTCAATCACCAAAAATTCACATTTTTTTGGACTGAGGGACAGGTTCATCTCAATACACTTATCTAGAACTCTTCCTAGGTTAGATAAAGCTTCCTTAAAGTCAGAGCCATAAGGAGTAAAATCATCCATGTATATTTCTACTATATCATGAACCAGTTCAGAAAATATACTCAATACCGCTCTTTAGAAAGTGGTTGGAGCATTGTACAAACCAAAATGAAGGACCCGGTATGCAAAGGTACCCCAAGGACAAGTGAAAGTGGTCTTATCTTGGTCTTCCGGGTTGATTTGAATCTAATTGTACCTACTAAACCCATCTAGGAAAGAGAAAAACTTTTTCCCTACCAGACCGTCTAACGGTTGATCTATGAAAGGTAAAGGAAAATGGTCCTTTATAGTGGCTTTGTTTAATTCCTGACAGTCGACATAGATTTTCCACCTACCATTTTTCTTTGGCACTAGCACTAAAGGAGAGACCCATTCACTGTTAGAAATGGGATAGATGAATCCTACATCCAACAATTTCTACAGTTCTTCCTTAACAATATCTTTAAGTGCTGGGTTCATCCTCCTTTGAGGCTGCCTGACTAGCTTGAAATATTCCTTGATGGATATATGATGAGTACATACTGAAGGGTGCACTCCCTTCATCTCCTTATAACTCCAGGGAAAGGCATTTAGATGTTTTTTCAATATACTGCATAGCTCCTTCTCCTGGGAAGTAGATAGTGATGGATTAATTTTCAATGTTCTTCCTAGGCTGAACTCTATATTTTTAACATGGAGAGGAGTGGGTTCGGCCACACAAATATGAGTTGAGGGGTTGTTTTGGGTTTCTCTTACTATGTCTTCTAATGGTGATACACTGGGAGGTGGATTCTAAATCAAATTTTCAATCATATCATCCTCATCTTGTGGTTTTCCCCCCATGGCGATTTGTAATGTACAAAGTGGTGCAAAATAAACTTCATCCTCATCCTCCTCCTCCAACGAGAGAGGTAGATCATCTTCTAGAAAGGGTTGGGTAGGATGATATAGGGTTAATTGCTGAGACATGTGCCTATTCTTTATGGTCATGTTCCCAGCTTGAAAACTGAAGTAGGCATCAGCTGTAGCCAACCAGGGTCTTCTCAGAATGAGAGGATACCTAGTGAGCTTTGCCTTTGGCTGGAGAACTAAGAAATCAGCATGTTACTCCGACTAATCAATGGAGAGCATCACATCTTCCACAATCCCCTCAGGGGTCACTTTGGAGTCATCTACTAGCTGCAGTACTGTCATGGTCTTCCTCAAGGATTCTTGAAGATTAAGTTTGAGCATTGCGACCTTTATCATCACATCAATGGTAGCTCCCAAATCAATCAAGGTATATGTTACCATTGTGCCATTGATGTGGACATCAAATACTAGTCTTCTAGGGTCCAAATATTTTGGATAGATTATCTGCCCCAGCATTAGGCTGGAAAGTTGTCTTATGGCATTGATGGTTGGGGCATCTCTCTTGTGCCTTCCTGGATGCCTAAGTCACTTCTCTTTGATCAACCTATTGTAGATAGGTACATCTTTTATGGCTTGGAGAAGTGGTATTTTCACACATAAATGTTTGAATTCTCCCAGGAGTTTAGTCTCTTTTGGGGTAGGCCGGATCTCTCAGGAAAGGGTGGATTTGCTTTAGGTTATCTTTCCTCTTTATCTTCCTCAACCCACCTGGGTGGAGGTTGGCTATCTGGGAGAACTTTCTCGGATCGCAAGTTAATTTCTGGAATCTCCACAGCATAAGTTGGGCATGATAGTTCCCCACTATACACTTGCTAAGCATGTCTATTGTTCAAGTTTGGATTTGGCTGGGCTGGCATTTGCGGTCTCCTTGGTGGAGCAGAAGGTAATGGTTTGGTTGGGCATGTGGTGGAGGCAGAAGCACATAAAAAAGAGTTGTATTGGAGCCTCCACCCCTGATGAGATGCATTCCACTGAGGTTGCGGCTAAGCATAGGGTTGAAATGAATGAGTGGCTAGTTGGGCATGATATTGAGATGTGAAGGAACAAGGAGGAGGCATGGACCAGGAAGGATGAGCAGGGGGTCCCTAAGAAGGTATGGAGGTGACTTGGTTGGGGTTGTAGTATGCCTGAGATGTCCCTTGTATCCCCTACTAGTATGGTCTAGGTACAGGTGGCCTCCTTTGGTTTATGTAATAGATCCGTTTAGTGACTCCTATGGCTCCTTAGTATACAACTTTAAGTCCAGGCAAGGAAGGGCACTTAGTTGTAGCACGATCTTCTTCATAGACTGAACAAACCTCTATAGAGTTCAATGGGCACTCATTCCTAGGATGCCTCCTGGTGCATCTAGGGAAAAAAATGGCCAAAGCCCTCTCTGATTCCTCTTGTTTTCTTTTGATATGTAAGGTATCCATTTGCATGGAAAGATTCTATAGCATCTCACTCTTGAAATATTATAGCATGCTTCCAATTTCACCTTTAATGGATGAATTGGAAGAAGAGGTATTGGCTATGGGTTGACTCCCCCTACCTTTCTTTTTGGTTGCTCTATAATGGTTTTTAAAAACAATCTTTATGTCCGCATAGGATAGTTGGTAAATGTCTTCCCCGACCAGTAGATGGAGGGTGTCTAAAACATCTTCCCGAATTCCCCTGAGCAGGACCAACTTCAGAGACTCAGGGTCAAGTGTACACCCGACCCTTTTGTAATTGAGCTGGAACCTCTCTTCATAGTCTCCTAGGGACTCATCACTTCCCATGGTTATTCAAAAGATTTCTTCTTTAGTATCTTTTGACCTATAATAGTCTCGATACTTGTTATTAAAGGCTTGTTGCATCTGAGCCCAAGTTGTGATGCTATTTCCAGGTAATCCCATGAACCAGAGCAGTGTATGTCACTGAGAGTAGAAGGGAACAATTTCAACTTTTGCTCATCTTTTGCATAGTCATAAGTTCAACAAATGACAGCAAACTTGAACAAGAAGGTGTCAGGATCTTCTATAGTTAGACCATAGAAGTGAGGTAGGGTTGAAGGACTTATATTCTTCATTTTGGTGTCCCCATTGGTCTCCTGAATGGGGAAGGTACCCTCTATTCTCTCTCCATTTCCCCTAGCATTTATGTTTTTAGACATTGGCTCCAGAGGAATGTTTTCTTCTTCTTCTTCCACTATAGGTTCTTCAAATATGTTTGGATATTCACCTAAGGGTTCTTCTTGATTGCAGCCACCAAAGAAGATAGACAGTTGGTTGAGTGAAGCAATTGGGGTGTTGGGAAAAAATTTTCCTGAGTTATCTCTACTCCTACGAGGCATGAAAAGAAATATTTTTAGTTGATTTTTTTCTTTTTCCCCACACTGAAAGTACTTGCAAAAACTGAAATTGTGATTGAATAAAACAAATTGAAACTAGCTGAATGAACTTGCTGAATGGAAATTTGTAGAATTGAAAAGGAAAGAAAGGAAATGCAGAATCGAAAGAAAAGAAATGACTAGTCTAGTTTTGCTAAAATAAACTATTAGCAGAGTGTTACAATAGGAAATATAAAGAAGAAGTAATCATAGAATACTCTGACACTTCCATGGAAATGGTGCCAAAAAGTGGTGACTTGAAAAGGAAGCCTACAGGAAAACTACATGAGGACATAGGAAAACTATAGGAGGAAAATAGGGAAACTACAAGAGGCCTACAAGAGGAGGCCAAGAGAAATTTCCATTGTTTTGAGGGTGTGAAACTGGGTGGAAAAGGTGTATGAAGGTTGCAATAAGGTGTTAGGGAACCTAAGGTCTACCATGAGTCACCAGGAGAGAGAATGATGATTGGGTTTGCTCAAGGAGAGAGGAAGAAGTTCTATGAAAAATGAGGGAAACTAGGGCAGAATTTAGGTGAGGTTTGGAAGACCTATAGGGCATGGATCTGATGGAGGGTGCGATTGTTGGTAATTTGGCCTACTATTGGAAGAGATCTACTGCATACAAACTGATAGTCAACCAGAAAATCAAGCAACCAATGACATAAGTGCATCCTAGGAAAAACAGAATTTTGCATTAAAATGGCCTAAACTATGATGTATAGAAGGAACTACTGGGAAATGCCATAAGAAAATAAAGCATGCAAAAGAACTATTGCAAATCAGGAAGTGAAAATGATAAAGAAAATCTAAATCAAAGCAAAACTGGACTATCAACCTACTAGAGAGCTGTAAACACTAGAAGTCCTAGGAATGAGGAAAATCTGTGTTTTTGGGGCAACAAGAGAGTCTTTCCCTCAAATCATGGTCCCAGAGGGAGAAAGAGAGACCATGGCACTACTTCTAGCCTTTCGAGTCTTCTATAATCACTACTTAACCTATTATAGAAAGCATAAATGGAAGCAAGCTACTAAATCATCAAAAGGAACCTATTCTTAACCATAAAGGAAATACATCTAGCAACAAATTAATCTAGAAACCAAAGTAAAGCATACAAATACAAGTAGATAGAAGCTTGGCTACTTAGACTGGGCCCTAACCCAAGAGCTTCAACCCTCTAAGGTAACTCAGTGCTAGCTCAAAAAGGATTCCATCTTCATTATCAAAAAATAGCAAGATTACATGAAACTGTCACAAAATAATAAGCTCGAAATTTGAGCAGAGTTTACACAAGCAAAAAAAACTCTGACCCTAGTGAGGCCCTAGGCCTCTCTACTTATACATCTGAAGCTACCAACAACTTCCTTAAAATTAGGGAGGCTTGGCTCCCAAAACTCAAGATAACTATAAGTCATCCTCCACTTTCTTGGTTGCCTTCTAGTGCATGATTCGGTTGCTTGTACTCCGAGCTGAATGAAGGGTAATTTCGAAGTGAAGAGTTATAAATGAGGGTGGTTCCCTCCTATAAGTCCTCTCCTCTATCTACTTCAAGTTATTGTTGTAATTTGACCACTGGATCCTTGAATTTGACCTTGAAATCCATCAATAATCTACATTAAATACATGTTAGAGTACATGGCATAATAACTAACTCAACTCACCCTATAAGCATCAATATAATCAGAAAATCATACAATAGGCTAAGAGAATGGTTGATTTGACTAGGTTAGGAGGTAAAATGGGCCCATATAATTACCCATTTATGAGGCTCATCACTAGGCATGATGTATTCCATAGCCATTATAGCTTCCACTCCAAAGACAAGCCAGAAAGGTGTCTATCCCATCAATTTCTTGCATGTCGTCCTATAAGCCCATAACTCTGCGAGTACATGTAGGTCCTAATGATTTCGTTGCACATTACATACCTTTGTCAGTGCGTTTCACACCATATTAAATGCTTTCGCGTGGATAACCTTCTGTGCAATTGCCCTTCCTACATACTATTTTTCCAACACTAAGAGCCATTTGCACATTTCCCCCCCCAACACATACTTATTTACCATACCTTTCAGCGGGAAGTTCATGTCCATCCATGTAGGTTGTTTTCCATATGCAAAGATCCACATAGCTAGACTTGTGTGTGGATCATTTTGTCCATTATGTTTGTCTGTCAATCACACCCTAGGCTTCCCAAATCATGTGCGCGTCATCCTTCTACATTCGTGCCATTCATCAAAGCTCCCTTTGTGTGTACCCCACCACCTCGTGGGTGTAGCGCATAGTACCCAATCCAAGGCCTAGAAGCATTGCTTTGTTGGCACCTCCCTTTCAAATTTATTCAAGAAGGTGTCTACCTCACTTAGGCCATCATAAGTAGGTAGGTCTCTTAATTTTGTCGATATGTAGAAGAACGACCTTGTCATCATATTAAAATTTAGTGTAGTCACCTCATGTAATCGATTCTTCCACCGCTCTATTTCCTCATCCAAATCTGAAGTACAGGAGCTTTCGCATTCCCATGCAATCTGTCCATCCGCAGTGGGATTCACCCAATCCTGATTTTGTGTTGCTATATTATAGATGTAGTCCAAATAATCATCACTTTCATAGTCGCACATCATCTTTCTATAGTGCTATCCTTCAGCAGGGTGCAAGGGTATAAGTACATGTAGTGACTTCTTCTCAAACATCATCTTCTACTTTTTCAGATTAATCACCCCGTTCATGTCAGTGGCCCAATCAATTCCTAAGAGCATGGGGTATTGATTGCTGTAGTAAAAAATCTCTATTACTTCAAAGTATGTCAGCGTGCTCGCTCCCTCAATATCCACTCGTGATTCCTTGTAATCACCCCATGGGTATTTTCTTCTATTGGCTCACCATTTACAGTTGAATAGGAGACCATTACAGTATGGGTCTCCCCATTTTCTCCCATGTCTGCTTCAGCAGAACATTCACATCTGATCCTAAATCCAAAATTACTTGATCCATTTCATATTCTCCAATCTACGTAGTTAGACTCATTTCTCTTCCTTTTCTTGTCTTATGCTTTCCGATCTTCCTGACTATGTACGGTTCTCCTAGTGTGGTCCTAGCGCATTTGTTAATGAGCTCCTGTAACCCTTTTATAGCTTTAATTTCATGCAGTAACTTCATACATGTTTCCAAGAATGTTGTGAGCATGGATGGGTCCATCTCTAGTTCCGGTCTATTCTTTCTTCCTGAAGTGGAGGCCTTAACGAAGCTCTTCTTAGCTTCAATGAAGGTTTCCCAAGCACGCTCCAAATCAAACTCTGCTTCTTTCACCAGAGCTTTGCTAACCCAAGTACTATCCTCTAGTTGTTTTCCTTTGTCATCTCCCATCGTGATTCCACTTTGGAGCACAATGTTCACATTTGGATCTTCCTCGCGTGGCTCAGACCACATCATCAGCTATCAGTGTAGGACAATTTTTGGTCTCGTGATCAAACAAGTTGCAATACAAACATGGAAGACACATTGGGTTTGTACAATCATGGGCATAATGTCTTGGCCCTCTGCAATTGTAGCATATCAACTATCTACGACCTCTTCCAGGTCCTCCTCTGCCTCGGCCTCATCCATACCCCTAAAATCCTGTTCACGCCACTCCTGCATTCTAGTCTAGCGGGCGTGATTTAGCCTGAACTCTATAGATGGGAGTTCTATCCATCATCAACTCATAGCTCCTACAATTGCATTCATCATGTTCCACTGAGCTACAAAAGTTACAAAACAATTTTTGCAAATTTTGTGTATACTTCTGTAACAAATGTCAGTTTTCCATAGCATGTTTTCCTCCTATTTGACAAATCGTGCACCACAAAGTAGGTGTTACGCTACATCCTGCTTGTGCATCCGGCCTTAATGGCATCAGTCCTCCTTTCGTGAGGTAATTTATGAACACTGGGCAGTGGTACTTATCATGACCCTTGTTATCTCAAAATCAAGCACTGGAAGGCTGCAGACCAGGCTAACTTCAAGTAACTATTTCAAACCAAGCTTTTGACTAAGGCTCAGCCTCCTTAGCCTGAGAGGGCTCTCTCAAAGGGGTTTATGATTTTCTATTAATGATAAGATGGCTAACTCTTGTGATGTAACAACATAGACAAATATAATGGCTGGATAAACACTACACAAGTTTCCATTGGGCTTATGGAGTCAATCAAGCTTTTGTAAACAATGAAATTACCTTTGCATAGAATTCAGGGAACTTAGCATTTAAATGTTCAGAATACAACTTACATGAAACCAAAGTTCACACATGCATACAGGAAGTCAGAGCACAATCAGTGAATTCTGAGTGATTATGCATCCATGCAACTGAAAAAAGACATTAATGAAAGAACAAAACACATATTCTGAACATGACAAATCCTTCATGAATCCTGAGAAGAAAAGTAGATGCTTTGCATTACTGAAAATGGTTTTTACATAAGCTAAACAACACTTCTGCTATCAATTTTCCAACCCTCATTACATAGATGATTCAGCTATATATAGAAACATAACTCTAACTACTTGGAGCTTCCTCCTCCAGCATGAGGGGGCTCGATGACTGCCACTAATGACACCTATCTGCTTTTCAACAAACTATTTAATACAATAACCACTAACTGAAGTTCTAAAGAGTTCTAATTTAATTATAACTCTAACTCTATCTTCTTCGTAGAATGATTCCTCCTTGCAGCTTTGACACATGGTTTCCTCTTCGTTTGGCTGAGATGGCATGAGATGAGCAATTAATGCCCCATGTTGGATTTGGATATTGAAGGCTTTAATCTGCTCCATGTTAGCTGAGAATATCCCTTACTTTTCGGTTCTGGTTCCCCATCACTTCGAGTATGCAGCAGCATGTACTTTAAGTCTTTAATAGCCCAAGAATATAGAGCATCACCATGTTCCTGATATGCTGGAGGATTCATTGATGGACATGTATGCAAGCCAAAACTCCTCGTATGCAACTCCTTCCAAACCCTAATGACTGGTAATAAAGTGACTTTATCACAAAAACTTTAAACTTGAGTCAAAACATTTCACCTTTTTTAAAGGTACACCTGTCATAATTTGAATGGATGTGGTAGCTTCCCTTGGTCTCTTACATGTCCCTTAGGTGTTTCCTTTTGAAAATTCCCGATCATATTACCAAACTGTTTGTCTGCGTTAAGATCAACACCTACAGCAGTTTCGCAGTTTCGTAGTGCGCTACAAAACTGCCGTGTAATTTAAAAAAACACAGTCTCCCTTTCATTCAAACCAAACTCATAATTGTTTGCATTGAAGCAGATACGTTTACAGTGTGATTCTCACTAATGCAAGTAACAACAATGAGCCTGACATCTTTGTCTTGGTGCCTTAGAAGCTCTGGCTTTACCAATGCACTCATGGATGGAATCACTGCATCCTGCATTATCTCAGAAGGTTACTGTTCCACCATAGATAAATAGTCTTCCACTTTCTGAAATTCCTAAACTGTACTTGAAACATTTGGCAGAGGAAACTGAAGTGGTTGTTGACAAATATCATAAATGAGGACTGAATCCTTTGTTTTCAATTCTAGTTTGAGATTGAATTATTTAGCTTCAGCTGCTACGAAACTGTTGTTCTGCCTGAAAAATAGGTCTCGAGACAGAGCTCATAACGTCTCACAGAAAACGTATTTGGAAAAACTGAAGGAGGCTTTTGTGAACCAATCCATGCTGAACAAAAACCTCTTTTAGTTTTTTGAAAAACTACTCCAGCTGCCCAGAATTGATCCTTGAAGAAGATGTGTAAAACAGGAAATTAAAAACTGCACCTACAGCAGTTTCGTAGCGCAACGTTTAGTCACCCGTTTCTCCCAACTCATAATCAATTTGAAGAAACTGAAAGAGGGTTTTCTATTTCAGTATGTTAGGAATACAAACCTCTTTCAGTTTTCGAAACTATTCTTTCAGCCGCTCTAAATACCTCCTGGAAGTTTACTACTTAAAATAGAGAAATATGCCTGTAGAAAACATCACCTAAAGCAGTTTCGTAGCGCGCTACGAAACTGCTGTGTAATTTCAAAAACACAGCTTACATGCCAAATTTGACTGTCTTGAGCTTCTTTATCTTGAAATTTCCTTCTCATCTGCCTTGAAACTATGCAGAGGCACCATTTTTCAAGGAAAACTTCACAAAGGTAATTCATATCAAAAATTAGGATTACCTTACTTGCCTTGCTTGAGCCTTCAAAGAACTTTTAGGTATGCTGACCTTGAGTTTTCCAAGTGCTCCTTATGCATGAAAGGAGCATAAGAATAACCAAGACCAATTCTCCCTTACCTTACCCTTTTCCTTTGAAATCTTTTCAGTGATAACACCTAACATGTTTGCCACTTTTGTGATATCTCCGGGGAGCCTGTTCTTCCGAGGATGAATCACTTTGGGTTTCCATCTCATACTCCGATGAATGCTCAGATGCCATGACTGTTGTATGTGTACTGTGCTTGGACTTCCCTTTGATGATGGTAGCGAAACTATGTGTTTTTGTGATCTCTGCCACCAAGGGGAACAATGCAAAAAGGGAGTGTTACGAAGGGGAATAATATGATGGGATTAGGGGTTACAGGGGAAAATTTTGTTTAGGGACATGTAGGAGGATTTGGGGATTTTATAAGGTAGGGTTTTGGGGTTTTACATTAACAAATAAAAGGAGGGGATAGGTAATAGGGGTTTGGTAATATTTTAGGGTAGGGAAAGATGGGAAAAATGGAATAGGGGGAAAGGGAAAAATGGAAAGAAGGGGAAAAATGAAAGGGAGTAGGAACCTTGGCCTCAACACAACAAATTTGCAACCCTAAGAGCAATGGATTTTATGATTTCAAGTGGTAGGTTTTAGGTGCTTTTATTGCAACTATACACGACCATAAACCATCATCATATCCACAAAATTTGATGAGCAAGCAAGATGTAGACCCTACCTGTCAATTTGAAGGGTTTCAAAGTGATTTGTTGCAAGTTTGGCAGAAATTCGGGCCTTTGTGGGTGTGCGACGCACTTTGTATGTGCACCACGCTCATGTATTCCCACCACTTTGGGGTCACGCTCTGTGCAGCACGCCCTCTATGTTCGCCGTGCCCCTCTGTGTGTGCGCCGCGCTCTAGAAAACACCTCCAAACTCTCCTAAAACACGTGCTAACTCTTCACAATGACTTTGAAATGTTTCTCTCTATCTTTGGTGTGCACAATGACTTTGTTTCTTATATAAAGACCTTGGAAGTCATGGGTTTGATTTTTGTTTCTTCAAGACCCATTTTGCTAATGTTTTGTTTTGGCACTTTTTCCCTAATTTAATGCAACTATATATTTCACTTTTCCCTTTGAATTTTTAGCTAAAATGATGAAATTTTTGGCACTTTTTGTAGGGGTTGCATGACATGTCATTTGGTCAAGGAAACCATGATTTCACCTGAAGAGATCAACCGGAAACGTTTTTGAAAATTATCACAAAGGACACACTTTTTTACTTTTTTTCAAAACGGAGTTTTGAAGAACAATCGTAATCTGTCAACATGACAATGAAAATATTTAAATCATAACTTTGTAAGGACCTCCCCCTGACCTGCATGGATTTATTGGACATGGTTGAAGACCAAATTGACTAATCCCTAGACCTAATGACTGAAAATGACTCTTGTCCATTAAAAGATCAGACATTGACTGTCATGGACTTTAGTGAACATTGATGAAAAGACCTAAGCGAGCAGGTGCCTGACATGAGGGGAAATGAATGACAAGACCTTTTCTGTCAGATTATGGCATGCCCCTAGCGGAATGTAGCTGAGTGTATGGAGCGAGACTCCTAAAATGAAATGCAGAAAGAGTTTTGATCTCTGACGGAGGACTGACAAGACCGACTCTAACACCATGGTTGAAGAGGCTATTGCAAAAGCTTTTGCTAGATATTAAGCACAAAAGTTCATGCAATCAAAGGGAAAAATATCAATTAGCATGATAGTTTCAAAAGTTCTTCAATTACCCCCAAAACCCAAGGCAACTCGATTAACAAACTTTTCATCAAGGGAAGTAAAAATATTACGTGCATCGTGCCTTTCCAGGAGCTTCCCAAGAATTAGGTTGGAAATTAAATGATTTGTGAAAGTAATGTACCTTTTTTACTTAGAAAATACAACCGCAAAAAGCCTAGAATGCTAAACCAATGCTGTGAACAAATTTCAGTGAGCACAACCCTAAGCTATGCACAACTCTTACCTTGTCTCCCATGCTCTCTTCCTTGGTACTACATCGTATTATAATAAAATAAATCAATATAAATTATGTCTTTTTAAGGAATGGTTTACTAGTCTGCTATAATGGTGAGTTAACAGGGGTCAATTCTCCTAGTTCCCAGTTTGGCATCTAGTTCTTCGCGTGGGTTTCTCCGACAAAAGGGTCAATTGTCTTATTTCTCAGTTTAGGGTTAATTTCCCTATTCTCTCGTTTGGTGTCTCGTTTGTAGTGTTGGGTGTTTCCAACAAGGCAAACAATCTTTCAAATAAGCGACAAAAGGAGGGGAGACTTGTTCCAGAATCCAATCTTAATTGTTGGATTGTCTCTTCTCGTTAATGATGATATCTAATGAAAAGGTGGGTGTTTTTATTGATGGCTTGTATCTTCTATTTAATGATGATATCTAATGAAAAAGTGGGTGTTTTTTATTGAGGGTGTGTTTTCTTACTTCCACTTGCATCTTTATCTTATTTGAGGAGAAATAAGCAAGCAGATAACATTCTAAGACTCTAGGTGATGCTAAAAAGGAAGAGAGAGTTATAGATATTTAAGATGAAAGAAGATGGTGAAAAGGTGGTGGTAGATATTTAAGAGGAAATAGTAATTTTGTTTTAAAAAAATGTCTTAAAATGCCCTTGTATAGTAATGTATAAAAAATATATATATAAAATGAATCACTGCATAACAAAGTTATAATTTTTTTCTAGGGCATCTAGTTACTTGGGAGGCCATGGGTATTGGCCATAGTATTTGTAAAAAAACAGTTTATATTTAAGAAATATCTATGTATGTGAGCTAACCTTTATGTTAGAAATTTTATTTCAATTTGAATGTATATATTTTAATTATATTTATAATCTATTTAAAATTTGATAATAGATTAATTAAAACAAAGTATAATTTATTTAATTTTAATGATTCTCTTTAATTTTAGCAATACTAATATAAATTGATTCTTCTTATAAGCATTTTAAAGTCATTTGAATTATATAGGTACCCTATGCTTAAAGTCATTTGAATTATATAAGTACCATAGTTTTTTATATGAATAGAAAATAATACACATCCTTACCCTCATTCAATTTTGAATAATCATCTAAATATATAAATTTATTTTTAATTTTATTCAAGTACACCATTTCTCTTTCCATTTATAATAAAATATCACATTTCCACAAGTTTATAAGTTTAAAATGTTTAAAGCAATAGCTGCAAGGAAAAGACGCATTGTTCACAAGCAGGTGGCTGATCTATTCGACATCCTTATCTGGTCTAGGTTGAAAGACAAAGGAAGCTGGAATGTCGTGCCTGTTTCTCAGTAGGGGAGCCATTGGACATCCGGAAAGCCGTGTCGATGTAAATTGGCTTAAATTATAAACCAGCACCTCATTACAACGCCTATCTCTGATGAAAACCAAATCTCTCGTTCCTTCAAAATCAAGCACTAAAGTTCCGCTCCTTCTGTTTGGATCCAAAGTAGATAAAGGGATCCTAGATAAAGGGATCCTTGCAATCTCTGTAACCTGAACTATTGATAGTGAATTCCTTAACTCCGATATAATAATATCATCTGGACTCGCAAGCGAAGATGACGGTTTTATTATACTCTAACGGTAACGGCGTAAACACTGACCTCCCGTTTTGGATGCTGAAAGCCAGGATGCCCGGCCTTGAAGAATTTTTATCCTTACCTTCTACATACAGGAAATCCCTCGAAGCAACAATAGGCCCCGTCAGCCGTTGGTTAAAATTCTGTGGCAGGCGTCCCGCTGTAGTCCACGACTTCAAACTCGAATCATAAATTTCTACTCTGTTCTCTCCAGTGTACAATTCCATCGCTATAACTTTATATGTCTCTTTATTGTGTCTGTGGTCATTCTCTGCGATCATGGTCATGCCCCAAATAGCACCACCCTCTATCCTGGGAAGTTCTATCGACTTTCCTTACTATTGCAAAAATGTATTTCTTACTATTGCTTATTTTTAAGGTATTACATAATTCTTGATCAGCCTTTTTTTAATTATAATAGTAATATAATTAAGGTATTTCTGATGAATTAAAAATAATGGAGATATTAGTTTGCTTAAATGTTGAGATAAAAATGGGATTCAAATTAAATTTAAATTTTATTAAACAGTAATTAACAAGTAAAACTTTTGTCAGAATTATATGGTCATCATCTCCAACCTCACACTAGAGATAGCACTAGATTTGAACCCCAAGAGCTACTCAATCTAACTTAAAATCTCTCACTTTTAAAAGCACTTTATAGTAATTAATTATTTAATGAATAAGGGATTTGGCTCAGATAATATTTTATTAATAATAAAAGATAATTTAATAATAATTAATTATATAATAAGAAAATGCTCAAATCTCTTTAAATTTTGAGTTAAGATGGATTTAGGCTGTTTTAGTTTTATGAATTTTTTAAATATTGGTAATGTAGATTATCACTTAAATATTTTGAGGCCTATCAACATTTACTAGTAACTTTTCTATTGAGTTTTAAATTTATTACTGAAAATGGACAAAGTAGAATTCTCTCCTTTTTAGATGTTCTTGTGATCAATTTGATGGTGTTCTCATCCACCAAATTTACAATGAAATTAACTTTTCGTTCAAATTTAGTCATGATGCACACTAAACTCTCACCTTTTAGGATTTTTGGTTCTCATTTTGAGATGTTCTAGTCAATTTGATGGTGTTCTCATCCAGCAAATTAATGAAAATAATATTTCATTCAAATATAGTCAAGCAAGCTCTCACCTTTTAGGATTTTTTATGCTCTTTTTTAGATGTTCTCTTCATCAATTTGATGATGTTCTCAGCCACCAAATTTATACTGAAAATAATATTTCATTCAAATTTAGATATGATCTAGACTAAACTGTCACCTCTTAGGAATTTTTGTACATAATTACCTTTTATATTAAATAAATAAAATGTTTCATCTACTCATCATGGTAACTCTCTCATCCTTCCCCTTGTTTTCATTTCTCCACCTTTATCTCAAGGCTCTATCTCCAACCCTCATGGATTGTCATTTCTACATTATTAAATTAATATAGTAATAAAACTGAATATATAATATTATATATATATATATACATATATAATATATATAAAACTCAAATATAAATTATATAAAACAAAATTAAAAATTTCACAAAAGTTAGTCAGTAAGTCAGTCAGTCAGTCTCTTTTTTTTATAATGGTGGGAAAACTTATCATAACTCACTTGTCAAACTAGCATTCAGAACAACTATTCAAGAAATAACTTGTTAGTGATCAGTAACGTAATCAGTAACCAAATACTTCTAAGTCTGGGTAGTCTGGGTAGTTAACCTGTTTCCTTATGTTCAAGGAAGACTAAACAAAAGCAATTTTAAAACATACTGTAAAAAAATAAAAAGTTATTTCATAAAAATATCTCATTTATATTTATCTCTTTAATTAATATCACTTTTTAAATAAATAAATAAATAATATAGAAATTAATTTACCAAGATATTTCACTTGAATTCATATTTTAAAATTTAAAAAAATAAAAAAATATTATAATTTATATATATGATATTAAATAAACTATTAAAAATATATAATTTTATAATTAAAAAAAAACATAATAATTAACCTCTCCACTTACATATTATATATATATATATTAAAAAACTCTTTTCATAAAAATTATAAACATTTAAGATATTCCAAACAAAATCATACACATATAAATATTTCACCAAATCCATAGTTCATCATTTAAACTACTAATCTGAGAAAATTGAACCCCACATACAACCTATAACCATTAAATGTTAAAAAATAAAAAATAAAAACTCACTTATCCTATCCTCAAATATCATTTTACTTTAATGACAAACCTTCGCCTTTAATCATGTAATTAAAAGCCTTCTTCATACCCTCTCCTTTAATCAAGCAATCATATGCCTTGTTGATATCTGCAAAAAGAATGTGACGGGTAATAAATTTATCAGTTCAAGCGTCTTCGAAGAAACGAGGAATGATCAATTAATAACTTAATTACTTCGTCTCATAATCAATATAGGAATTTCTAGCAAGAAAACCTAACAAAACAAATGAATTCAATATTGAATGATAATTGAATTCCTACATTGTTCAAATACAATACAAATGTCCTGAATGTGATTTATAGTTTCCAAAAAGGGTTCCTTTCAACATTCTCTTTGTTTAGGAAATTCATAGGATTCATTGCAAGCATTGGCTCTCAAAGAAAGACACCCACCAAAACATATACACCTCAATTCTCATTTGTGAAAATACAAAATTGTGAAGCCAAATTCCCTTTCACTTATCAACATGTTCATTGAAAGTGTTTTCTTAGAAAGGAAATAATGTTCATATAGTTATTTTTGGAATGACTAATATCTTTAAATGAAATTATGAGAAATTACATCATCTCAAACTTCAAAGGCTTGAATAATCATTTTAATGTTTTTTATTTATTTGAGATTGTTTTCAACTTCTGAGTGAGTTCTTTTTGCAATTACATATTTAAAAAAAATTAATAGCAATAGGTTTTAAAAAAATCAATTGGAATTTTAGGGTTTCAATAAGATACATTATAGAAAAATATTGTTGAAAAAACCATGGGTTGTGAAAACTTGGAGGCAAAAACCGTCAACCCTAAAACTATTTATATCATTTTTTTTTGTTGTCTTAACCCTTCATATTATAGCCCTTGTCAGATTTTACCATTTAAATTTAATTTTATTTATATGTAATTTGATGGTGTCAAAATATTTAGATAACGTAATATAAAAATAACATTACATAACAACACATTATTTAATTGAATAAAAACAATATGAAACGTAATCATTATTTAAAAAAGTATTAGTAAATTAAGAAAAAAAATAAACTTAAGTGTAATTCTTTGGTTCAAATTTACAATTTAACTACATGAACTTAACTTGCATGATATGTACTTACTTTCATAAATATTTTTATTCAAAATCTAATATAAATTATTTTACTTAAATTTGATTGATATAAATTTATATAATCTTTTTACTAAATTTCTTTTTACAATTAATTACATTCTAAATGACTTTAGATGGGATAATGCTCAACTATAAAAAGATATGGATTTTAAGATTAAGTGGTGTTGAAGCTCCGAAAATTGGGTCTACAATAAGGGGGATACCCACTCGGTCCGGACCTTGAAAGCAACTCCTTTTCTGTTTGGGATAGTGGGTCTGAATGGGGATAATGGGACCAGTTTCCCAATTTGTGTATGTGATGAGAATTGATATTTCCTTTCTAATGATTTCTAAGTAAAATGCTTTTAATATAATTTAAAACATGCACTTGTATTCTAATAAACAGAAATATCTATTTTAAAACTAACTCGGGATTTAAATTTTCAGTTATTCAATCTAAAGTAATTTCTAGCAGAAATTGGTAATAAAGATCATTCAATCGCTACGAGAAAAGAATTCGATAAAAATAAAATGTTTCGTATAAAAAGTTCTCAGAAATAGTTGCGAGATACATATCGCATAATAAGTCATTCATACATTAAGCATAAAAAGAATAGTCATCAACGTACAAAAGTGCCAAACGATAACTCAAACATTCAAGCCTTCATATATAAATAACTGAATATAAATATCACTTTAACACACTAAGAAAAAATCATTAAGAGATAAAAGTACCATTGATAACAAGTTCTACTCATGAGCTTCAACAATATAGATTTATATATTTCTAATTCAACATCTACTAAGAGTACGAAAGTGCATTTCAGTAGTAGAAATTAAACACAGATATCAATAAATCTTGTTTCATTCATTCCTCAAAACCTCCTTGAGGGTGCAGAAGTGTTAAAATGCATGAGAGGGGTTAAAATACTACTAAATAAATAATAAAAATAGTCTATTATAAAAATATAGGAGGAGGTTTAAATAATTGTCCTCTTCTAAGAAAAAAATAAATCAAAACTAAAACTGAATCTAGAAATTAACTATCTATGTATATGTTCTCTGAGATTACAAGCATTCAGCATCGGCTTGAGGAGCGTTGGTTGGCCGACCTTTGATTTTAGTTGCCCTGCGAAAAGAAAATCGGCAAGTGCTGGGGCTATCTTCTCGACAGAGTTTGTAAGGTATTTGAGAGTCATGCATTGACTGTGAACTTTAACCAAGTACTGCTAAATTCAACTTAGTTGATTTCTTGATGGACTATACTCTTTCTTCAGCCTTTTGTCTCTAGCTTGTCTATAGATGCTATGCCTTTGGGTGAAATCCCGGAGTGGTCTCTTATATGAGATTTTCTCTATGTAGGTTTTCATTGACACAGTTAATGACATTGTTTGCTACTGTAGTTGCTTCTTTTGTTGCCTGTTCTGGCTTCCTAATCTGCGCGTCCCCCTTAAAAAAGAGCATTTCTTTGTGGGCTTCATTGATTTTGAGCGCGCCTGTTTTCTTTCCTTCTTCCGATTCCTGCCAAGCCAAATAAGCGGAAATTATTTTGTCAATCAAATCATAATCATGTCGCAAGTCGACGACTTGATTGGTAATTATGTCGCTCATCTCGCAATGGGAACTCTATTACGATATTCTTTGGCATAATTCCTCTTGTTGTTGCAAGAGTTGGTAATTTAAGGCAAGGGCTTATGAAACAAACTTTGTAAGCTTGGGATCATATCTATGCATCTCTAGCATAACCTGCAACTGATTTTCTTTTTCGGCCAAATTGTTCTGGTATCCCAGCTGCATCTGTTGAAAATCTTGTTGTAACTTTTCTAACTTTTCCTCTGCTTTGTGGTTGGCACTGGCTTGCTGTAGCTATTGCTAAAAAACTTGTATTTGTTCCTCTCTATCCTTTAGTAATTTTTGTACCTCGAATGCTTTGTCAAAGTTGGCAGAGGCATAGGCTCCTGTGATCTGAGATAACTCAGTGAGATTTTCAGTAGGGTCAGTGGTAGGGTCTCGCCAAAGGACATCTAACTGCTCTGCCTCACGTGAGAGCACGTTGTCCAGTTTCCTTTTCTTTCTTTGCCTTCTTACCACTGCCTTATGCTGCGGACTATAAAATACATCTAGAGGAGGAATCTCCTCTACTTTGAGCATGATTTCAAGATGGGGTAATGGGAATATGCTCCATTTTTGGAGCATTGTTGACTGTTCCAGTGACCATATCAGTCACTGTATGCACTGTACTCAAGTGCCTTTTTGTTCTTCTCCTCAGTATTAATCAATTCATTGAATGTTTCCCACTCTTTATCTAGCTCAGTTCTTACTGGCTTTGGTGGCTGGATGATGGGAGGGTGAACCTTTACGTGTGGTGTAGTCAAGACCTGTTGCTCTAACCTCCATAATTTTTGGACTTTATTCTTCAAGCAAACAGTGCATGTCTTCCCAAGTAGTTATGTCAGCATCTCTGTTACAGGTAGTGTTTGTGTATAAGGGCATCATCTCTTTGTCCTTAGCAACCGAACCTTTTCCCTTCTTTCCCATTATGCTCTGAACACTACTGCATATATTATTCTACTTTCTGCTCCTGCAAATTTACAAGTAAGGAAAGAATAATGGTAAGAGAGAAGGTGACGAGAAAGCTCTTAATGCCAAAATCATATAAAATATATTACCCTACGTGAAACGACCTTTTGATCATATCTAAATCTTATCTCATTAATGACCATTAATTAACCATTAAATTGACATTAATGCCCATAACTTGGTATCGGATTACGAGAAAAACTTTATTGAACGATGAGCCCTGCAGATCTGCGATAAAGCGATTTTGCAATTTTCTGCGCAATATCACTAATCCATTTTGTTAACAATCATTTACCACCACATGTTTTTGTGAGATGCGATTTGCAAGATGCCCTATCGCATATCGCTAGGTCAGGATATTTTACCTTAAGTGATACTTACGGCATATGAAAGTTGTGATGCGCAATGGGTTTTTATAGTGTGCAATATTGCATCGCATTTTGAAAATTTTGGAAGTTTGCTTATATGATGTCCTCGATTACCCTTTGCGATGCGATGTTTTATTGCTGAGATAACAATTTTATTGGTAACTTATCATAAAACTTAAGTTCTTTTGGATTTTGTGGGTGTTTTCCTAAGTTTTATGATAGTATGTTTTATTCAAAGGGGAATATAAGTGCTACTTTTTATTTTTTAGAAGCGTCCCGTTTATTTAGTATTAGTAATAAAACTAAATAAAAAGGGGGGTTGTTGCTTGTAACAACAATTGGCAATTCACTTGGAAGAACCAGTTATCTCTGATTATCTTTTGAATTTTCTAAACTTCCAAAACAGAAAAGCTTTCTAGAAAATCAAACTTTATTATAGAGACATAAAGTGCATCATGCTTTCAGCCATTAATGGTAGTTTGTTTCTCTTGTGTTAACTTTGATTATTTACTTCCCAAAGATAGTTATTGTATTTACATCAGCCACTACTTGGTTTATAAAGAAAAAAACAAAGACTTCTTTGTAAATCAGTTTTAAGTATGCTCATTTGTTGTAGGTAGAGCCTCTGCTGCCAGCAGGCATTCATAGCTTTGACAGGGTTACCTGTTACCCAGTAATGATCCTATATCCTACTTGGAGAAATATACAATTTTCAAAGATAAATCCATATCCACACTTATTGTTTTTTATTTTCTTTTAATTCTTAAAGAACATTGTCTTAGTTTGGTAGTCAAATTGTGACAGTGTCATTCACTTGATTTAAAACTTTGTTGAACAAGTTGGCCAGTGATGAGACCCCTTGTTTTTTTATTGCAACAATCTTAATTCATTGCCTTGTTTTGGTATGCAATTTTGGCAATGTCAGCAAGTTATAATATCTATGATCATGATAAGTCGGCTCATGATGACACCTCTTATTCTTTAAGTTTATAGTGTATCGTTCGATTCTTCCTTGAAGCACGTAATTCTCTAGGCAGGGAGGAAGGCATTGGTTCATTAAGAATAGCTCTGGAAAACAATTATAGAGTTTTTTGGAAAGAGCTTTTCTACAAAGAATCTTGTTTTGTTATTGATGCTTTTCATTGACTGATATAAAACAAATTCCGACTAAAGGTTGCCTTTTATCAAAATTCGCAAGGCTGAAACTAGTAACATTTCCAGGCTTATAGCATTTCACTGTATCTTTCAATAATAATGATCAATTTTCCAAATCATTTCTATTTATACAAGAAAAAAACAAAATCTAAAAGAAACTCCAATCTTTTTTGTGAATTCCAAACGTAACCATTTACAACTTGTTTTATTATCAAAGTAAAGCTATAAACAATAGTTTACAAAAATAGTACAGGTCATCTTCTATAGAAAGTATTTTTTGAGAATCTGCCCATTAACAGGTAAAGATTCTCTTTTCCCTACTAAATATTGCAACATGAAAGTGGATGGACCTATGATTTCCATAATTTGGAATGGGCCAAGCCACATTCATTAGAATTTTGAATGTTTGCCTTTTTCTTCATGAGCCTTATCCCATTTTAAAACTAAATCTCCAATTTGAAAATCCTTTCTAGATACCATGCTTGAATCAAACGAATCCTTCACTAATGCTTGGTGATGAGAGTATGTGATTTTAGCCTGTTTTCATTGCTCTTCTAGCTTAAGGATCTGCAGTTGTAAAGATGAAGTTGGCGTTTCGTCAATAAATTTAACTAAGGCCAAAGAAGGAATTGCTAGATGAGTTGGGAGAACTACTTCTTTCCCATAAACTAAATTAAAGGGAGAAGTGCCAATGGAGACTTTCTGTGTTATTCGATCTGCCCAAAGAGCATACATCAAAGATTTGTGCCAATTTTTATGATTCCGATTAATGGTTCACTTAATGATTCTGATTAAGTTTTTATTCGTTGGTTCGAGCAACCCATTCCCTTATGGGTAATAATTGGTAGAATATTTAATCTTAAAACCTCTTTTAAGTGCAAATTCAGTCATAGCATTACCAGAAAAATATGATGCATTATCAAACATTAAAGCAGAGGGTAAACCTAACCTGGTGATTATGAACTGTTATATGAAATCAATAATGTGCTCAACATTAGTTGTCTTGAGAAGAACTGCTTCTACCCATTTAGTAAAATAATCTATAGCTGTAAGGATATACCTATGCTATTTAGAAGAGTGAGGAACGATCTCACCTATTATATCCAATCCCCATTTATCAAAGGGTTAATTGATATTGACTGGTTGTAAAGGCAATGATGGTTTCTTTTGTCTTCCAACAATAGTTTGACATTTCCTTACATAGCTATGTGCATCTTTAAATAGTGTAGGCGGATAAATATAATGGAATCAATGCTTTTCTATGGCCAAGTGATTCAGTGAGGATTGCGGAAAATCATAATTCGATTGATGAGGGTGAGGTAGTTTAACCTCGGGAAGCCCTGGGTGGTTCTTTTGTTTTGAGTCCCACATTTATGCTTGGAATATGGCACAGGAGGATTGGCTAAAGAGAGACTTCACTCAGCCAATCTATGATCAAGTGGAACATGGTAGTCCCATACCGGGTTGGATTTTTCATTCATTAATAGGATTTCCTCTCCTTCCTATTTTATGAGAAAACGTATTGCTTCATATGTGGCACATATGATTGTTGTATCTTCATCATTTACGTTGTATATATGTTTATTATGAATATGTTTCATGGAAGTGAAATTTTGATGTTATCATCATGTTTCAATTTGTAAGTGATTGGGCAATGAATCCATGTCCTAATAGATGACAATGTAGTTAATGTTATAATGCATCAATGCTTCTTAGTGATTCTCAAATAAGTATAAGACCCCTATGCCTAGGTCTGTTGCTTCAACCTGTAGAATGCATATTTGTGACATATGTGACGAAATGAATTTCATGGCTAGTAGGGATCCAGTCAAGTCTTTGTTCAAGAATTTGTATTGGCATCATTGTCTCTATGTTAATTTTCATTTCTATGAATTCCATGAAGCTTTGGGCAATGACTGGGTCCTAGTCCTACAATTTAGCCTTAAACCTTGCAGTTTCTAACATAGTACTGGTAGAAAAAGGCTACAATCACACTCTGGTTGGCTCATGGGAGAAAAAGGGACCCTCATTTGCGTGGACAGCTTGGCAAGGAGACAAATAGGGCTCTAGTTCCTTGAATTGTTGATTTTTGTCCAGGGTTGGTCACTTGGAAAGGTGGGGTAACCCCGAGAGGTGTTGTGGGATGTGTGGATGGTTGGTTTGGTTGTGTTTTCTTAGTTCCAATTCCTTAAGGTGAAATAAGAGGTTGAATCAAATAATAGTAGCCTCTCGTCACATGTTTACCCTAGTTGGTCAGTTACATAAGTAGATGTGGGAGGAGGGTGTTACAAAAGAACATGCAAATGAACAAAAAAAAAAAAAAATTTGACCTAGGAAAGAAAAAATAAAAGAAATGGAAAATTGAAGCATATTCTCTTCTCTATTTATCTCAATTAACATATGAAACTACAAAGAAAAAAGACACTCATCATGGAGTTGGCATGGGCATTCTTACCTAAATAGCTACTATAAAAAAATTCTACCTCCTCTACGTATGCCTCATATCCCACTCCCAAATGTTTTTCTCAAATATGAAAGAACATTAATGCTAAGATAAAGGAATCTCTTTTCTTCCTAGAATCCCAATATTTAGCATAGCATGATGGTTCCATAGGGTTGGGGTTAGATGTTTTGCATGCTTCAACGCCCAATATGTATTAGGTTTTTCTAATTTATAGAATCTTCTTGAAATCTTAATACACATGACTAGGCCCACATGTATGAGTAATGGGGACTAGAATGTGTCAATTACTCACTACGTAGTGATCAAAAATATATGTGAACTTGCTAGAGGCATAACTTCTACATATACACTCCCATTGAGATTGCTTTCACCAAGTTTGAAATATTTCAAGGTGTAGAAAATGTCGAAGGATAATAATCATGCTTTCAACATTTTGACTCCAGAAGGAGTCATTTGATGCCAAAATTGGTTGAATAAGGTTATGAATCTAGAAACACTAAACTATACCTTGCCCATAAAATGAGCCTTACAATCCCACTCAAAATTTTCTACTTAAGAAAGTACCAAGATAGATGGAAAATTATATAACAATTCATTTTGGATCATTGAGTAAAGGGAGGGCTTGAATATTTTATACCTCACTAGGGAATAGTCGAGATATACTCATGTTGGAGGGATGTAGAGGTATTATTACGTCAATCTAGTCACTAAACATAGTACACAATCAATGTATCATACTACTAGAGAAACTCTAGCTATCAAACACATAATTAGGTTCAACCAATACTTCTTTAATTGAAATCAAGATTATGGCATTTCCATAAAATAACAAATTAACAATAATAAAAATTTGTTGTTAGTGAAGATAAACATACAAAATAAACATAATACCTAAATCTACCAAATCACTGTTAATTATGAAGCACGTGAGCAATTGGAAAAGGCCAATGTTAGAGCAAACCGATGTTAGATATAATATGAAAACAACCTTTTAATAAAACAATTAATGCATTGTAAATATGGACAAATAAAAAATAAATTATCCACCATATTAAACTTTTTAGTTAAAAGTAAATTATTAATAAACCTCTATAATGAGTTAAAAATTTATGAAAACTTAATTATAATTTATAATTTGATTTAAAATATAATAATTTAAAATTATTTAATATGAAAAAAAAAAATAATTAAAAAATCATTTAAAAAAATATAAAAAATTAATTCACTCAATTTAAAGTTCATTCACCTCTTTTAAATAAGAACCTCTTTTATAAAGCCCAAGGGGTTTTCGTTTTCTTATAGGATTTTACTTTCATTTCCAGGGTAGAAATATGTAAATGCAAAATTATATTTTGATGATATATATTTTATTTTTATTAAAATTTATTATTTTGAATTTATATTAAAAAATTATATATTTTTATTAAAAATAATTTATAAAAATCTCATAGTCATCTTCATTCTTCATCTTACATTTGATTAATAAATTATTTTCTAAAAAACAGGCCAATTTATAAAAAAAATTTCTTAAAAATTTAAAAGCCTAGAACGCTAAACCAGTGTTGTAAACAAATTTCAGAGAGCACAACCCTAAGCTTTGCGCAACTCTTACCTTGTCTCCCACGCTCTCTTCCTTGTTACCACATCGTATTATAATAAAATAAATCAATATAAATTATGTCTTTTTAAGGAATGGTTCATTAGCCTGCTATAATGGTGAGTTAACAGGGGTCAATTCTCCTAGTTCCCGGTTTGGCATCTAGTTCTTCGCGTGGGGTGTTTCCACAAAAGGGTCAATTGCCTTATTTCTCAGTTTGGGGTTAATTGCCCTATTTTCTTGTTTGGTGTCTAGTTTGTAGTGTGGGGGTGTTTCCAACAAGGCAGACAATTTTTCAAATAAGGAACAAAAGGAGGGGAGATCTGTTCCGGAAGCTAATTTTAATTGTTGGATTGTCTTTTTTTGTTAATGATGATATCTAATGAAAAGGTAGTGTTTTTATTGATGGATTGTATTATTTAATGATGATATCTAATGAAAAAGTGGGTGTTTTTATGGAGGGTGTGTTTTTTTACTTCCACTTACATCTTTACTTGTTGAAGGAGAAATACGCAAGCACATAACATTGCAAGGTTCTAGGTGATCCTAAAAAGGAAGAGAGAGTTATAGATATTTAAGATGAAAGAAAATGGTGAAAAGCTGGCGCTAGATATTTAAGATGAAATATTAATTTTGTTTTAAAAAAATGTCTTAAAATGCTCTTGTGTAGTAATATATAAAAAAATTATAAAATGAATCACTGGGATAACAAAGTTATAATTTTTTTTGGTCATCTAGTATTGGGAAGCCATGGTATTGCCCCATGATATTGTAAAAAAACATGTTTATATATCATAATTAGGAATTTTGTTTCAATTTTTGAAATGTATATATTTTTAATTTATATTTTATTCCATATCAATATCTTTTAGTCCATACAATTTATTGAATCAAAAGAATAGATAAAACTGGAAATTTATAAGTTTAAAATGTTTAAAGCAATAGCTGCAAGGAAAAGACTCCTGGTTCACAAGGAGATGGCTGACCTATTCGACATCCTTATCTGGTCTAGGTTCAAAGACAAAGCAACCTGGAGTACCGTTCCAGTTTCTCAGTAGGGTAGCCACAGGACATCTGGAAAGCCGTGTCGATGTAAATTGGCTTAAATTATAAACCAGCACCTCATTACTACGCCTATCTCTGATGAAAACCAAATCTCTCATTCCTTCAAAATCAAGCATAAAATTTCCAAAATGAAAGATGCCGTCCCTTCCGTCTGGATGCAAAATAGTTAAAGGGATCCTTGCAATCTCTGTAAACTGATCTATGGATTGTGAATTCTTTAACTCCGATATAATAATCTCATCTGAACCAGATATGCATGACCTAGAAGCACTCTTGACTCGCAAGTGAAGATGACGGTGTTATTGTCCACATCCTGAAACGGTAACGGCGTGAACACTGACGTCCCGTTTTGGATGCTGAAAGCCACGATGCCCGGTTTTGAAGAATTTTTATCCTTACCATTTACATACAGGAAATCCCTCGAAGCAACGATCCGCCTCATGGTCACCGGCTTAAAATTCTGTGGCAGGCGTCCGGCTGTAATCCACGACTTCAAACTCGAATCATAAATTTCTACTTTATTCTCTCCCTGTCTACCTGACAATTCCATCGCTATAACTTTATATGTCTCTTCGTTGTGTCTGTGGCTCTTCTCTGCGATCATGGTCACGCCCCATATAGCACCACCCTCTATCCTGGGAAGTACTATCCACTTTCCTGTAAGAGGATTGCAGACAATATGCCTCCATACATATCTATTATTCAAAGATATGCAAGTTATCAAGAAAAGGCCTGCTGCCGATGCCTGCACCGAAAATATGGCAAAGTCATGTCGATTCTTTAAGACATCGACTGACAGTCGCTTCCACGTCTTTGTGAAGAAGCAGTATGCCATATAATTCAACGACTCCGGATGCCAGTCAAGGAACGGAAGAAGCCATGGTTTTTTGTTGGGAGGTGCGACAAGCCAATCATCAGTTACACCGAAAATATGGCAAAGTCATGTCGATTCTTTAAGACATCGACTGACAGTCGCTTCCACGTCTTTGTGAAGAGGCAGTACGCCATATAATTCAACGACTCCGACTTCCACTCAAGGAACAGAAGAAGCCATGGTTTTTGGTTGGGAGGTGCCGCAAGCCAATCATTAGTTATGAATTGTGTGGATGAAATGAGGGCATTCCATTGCTTACACACAACGCAATATCTACATAACCTTTCCGCTGGCAACCATGCCAATACTTTCTCCTTCAGATTCTTGGGCAATTCAGACCACCACTCTGAGCCCTCGTGCAGACTTTCCCTTGTTGGGATTTCCATTCTTATGGAACTAATCTTTGTGGAGGATTATAAGGATTTCAGCTTCAATCGAAGCAAACTCGAGAATAAGAAGTCTGCAAACAGAGAGAGACAGGGGGCGAATGATATCACAAGCTATAGCTGATGGTTTATGTGTGATAATATAATGGATCTATGGCTTCTTTATAAGTTTCCGTGGTTAGAATTTGAAGGGACTGTGTCCAGAATATGATTCACTTACCTGATTTGATGCGATGATATAACGATTCCATGGCTTCTTTATAAGTTTATGTGGTTAGAATTGCAAGGGACAGAATATTTTGAACTCAAAACATCTATTTAGAATTGAATTTATGAATCATATTATACTCATACTCTTCAGATTTTACTGCTCTTCCTTTATAATTATAAGATAACCAAAATTTCATTGTTGCAAAAATATTTCTCATTCTTAAGATATTACACAATTATATAACAGAGTGAAGCGTTCATTCTTGAGCACCAGACATTTCGCGTTTGCAAAAATGTATTTATTACTAGTTCTTATTTTTAAGGTATTACATAATTCTTCAGCGGCCTTTTTTGAATTATAACCTTAATATAATTAAGGTAACTCTCATTAATTAAGAATAATGGAGTTATTACTTTGGTTAAATGTTGAGATAAAAATGAGATTCAGATTAAATTTAAATTTTCTTATACAGTAATTAACTAGTAAACTTTTTGGTAGGACTACATTATCATATCTAACTTCACACTAGTTCCTACTCAAGTTAACTTAAAGTCTCTCACTTTTATCAACCTAGAATAATAAATTAGTATTGAATTAAGAGAGTAATAAATTATTTTATCAACCTAGATCAATCTTAATTTCTGATCTACCAAGAGTTTGGATCAAATCTCTTTACATCCCTAGTTAAGATGGATTTCGGTTGGTTTTAATTTTATGAATTTTTAAAATCTTGGTAATGTAGGTTACGACATAAGTGTTTTGATGCCTATCAACATTTACCAGTAACTTTTGTATTGAGTTTCAAATTTATTATTGAAAATCATCAAAGTAGCATTCTCTCCTTTTTAGATGTTCTTGTGATCAATTTGATTGTGCTCTAATCTACCAAATTTAAAATGAAATTAACATTTCATTCAAATTTAATCATGATCCACACTAAACTCACCTTTTAAGAATTTTGGTTTTCGTTTTGAGATGTTCTAGTCAATTTGATAGTGTTCTCATCTACCAAATTTATAATGAAAATAATATTTCATTTAAATTTAGTTGAGAGTAAACTCTCACCTTTTAGGATTTCTTATTCTCCTTTTTAGATGTTCTCGTCCACCAAATTTATAATTAAAATAATATTTCATTCAAATTTAGTCATGATCTAGACTAAACTCTCACCTTTTGGAGTTTTGCTACATAATTACCTTTTCTATTAAATGAATAAAGTGTTTCATCTACTTATCATGGTAACTCTCTCATCCTTCCCCGTGTTTTTATTTCTCCACCTTTATCTCTACGGCTCTATCTCGAAAAATAAAAAACATAGATATAGAAAAAATACTTTTTAAATGTATTCCAACGTTATTGTGCTAGACTAAGCCACCAAATACTTAATGTTCTTTAAATTTTCATTCCTCCATTGTTTTCAATTCCCCACCCCAAATATACCTATTAAATCAAATTTTAGAAATAATAATAATAATTCGAACCTTTTTACAAACTTGCCAAAAACAAACCCAATACCTATACAAAAAATAAATAATAAATTTCGCCTTAAGTAGATAATGAACATTTGTTTATTAAAAAAACAAAAATAAAAACAGCAATCATAGATTTCCATTTCTACCTTATTAAATTAATATAGTAAATAAAACTAGCATATATATCTATAACATTTGTAAAAAATTTATAAATACTTATACATAAGAGTGAAGGGAGCTCTACTTGGATGGTTCATGAGGCACAACACTTGCTAAGGTTTTGCAAATGGGGTAGAAAGCTAAGTGGGCTTGATTGTGGGAAAACTCCATAGTTAAGCGTGCTTGAGCCAGAGACGATGGGTGACCTCCTGGGAAGTTCTGTTTACCGGGTGCAAACCTCAGAAGTGATGATTGATGCTATGTGATTCATTTCACTAGTTTCAATCCCACTTATTCACCCATGTGAGCATCACCTGATGCAATGAATGCTAAGTGGACTATTCAAAAATCATGAGAAATTAGTCAATTACAACTACCTCTAATGGAAATGGTTATAGATGAATGACTTTCTTAACGCAGTTGAATCCCAAAAAAATGATATCTAATATAATGCACTGTGAAAGACCCTCAATAGTTATACATAAGAGTGAAGGGAGCTCTACCTGGATTGTTCATGAGGCACAATACTTGCTAAGGTTTTACAAATGGGATAGCAAGCTAAGTGGGCTTGATTGTGGGGAAAACTCGACAGTTAAGCGCACTTGACCTAGAGGTGACTTGGGATGCGTGACCGCCTAGGAAGTCCTAGTTACTGGGTGCAGGCCCCAAAAGTGATGATTGATGCTAAGTGATTCATTTCACTAGTTTCAATCCCACTTCATCACCCCTATGATCATCGCATGATGCAATGAGGGCTAAGTGGACTATTCAAAAATCACGAGAAATTAGTCAGTTACGACTACCTCCCATGCAAATGGTCATAGATGAATGACTTTCTTAATGTAGTTGAATCCCAAAAAAATGATATCTAATACAATACACTGCGAAGGACACTCAATACTTATACATAAGAGTGAAGGGAGCTCTACTTGGATGGTTCATGAGGCACAATACTTGCTAAGGTTTTGCAAATGGGGTAGCAAGCTAAATGGGCTTGATTGTGGGGAAAACTCTATAGTTAAGCGCACTTGACCCAGAGGAAACTTGGGATGGGTGACCTCTTGGGAAGTCCTGGTTACCTCCTATGGAAATGGTCATATATGAATGACTTGAATCCCAAAAAAATGATATCTAAAACAAAGATATTTCTTTAAATCCATAATTTTTAATGTAAATTAAAGTATATAAAACAAAATTAAAGCTTTCATAAAAATTAATAAGTTTGCTTGTTTGTTTGTTTTTTTTTTCCAGGGTGGGAAAATCTATAATAACTCACTTGTCAAACCAACATTAAGGACAACTATTCAAGGAAAACCACTTTATGGAATAACCAAAATGATATCTAAGACAAAGATATTTCTTTAAATCCATAATTTTTACTATAAATTAAATTATATAAAACAAAATTAAAACTTTCATAAAAATTAATAAATTTGCTTGTTTGTTTGTTTTTTTTCCAGGGTGGGAAAATCTATCATAACTAGCTTGTCAAACCAACACTGAGGACAACTATTCAAGGAAAACCATGTCATGGAATAACCCATTAGTGGTCCGTAAGGGTGTAGGCTTTCACTAATGCTAGATACCTCCTCGAATAACCTGCTCATGGTCTATCAGGGTGCAGGTTTTCGCTGTTTTCGCTCATGCCAAATATCTGTAGGTCTTGGGTCGTTAACCTATTTCCTTATGTTCAAAGAAGACTAACTATTAACCAAGCAAAAACAATGTTGCATACTCCAAGCAGGTAATATATATATAATATAATATATATATATATATAATAATAATATATATCATTATATTTATTTTTAAAATTATCATTACCTTTAAATAAATATAAAAAAAATGATTCTTGAAATTGATAGGCAAGATATTTAAAACAAAAACATGTTTTAAATTTTTAAAAATTCAAAACTTAATATTTATATATATGATGTTAAATGAAACCTATTAAAAATATACAACTTTCTAATTAAAAACTTTCTCATTAGAAACAAAAAACATAATGATCTAACCTCTTTCCCTTTCTATATATATATAAAATTATAAAATTAAAATTATTTAAATAAAATTAAAAATTTATATTTTTCCAAAACAAAATCATGCCGATGGATCTTTCACCAAATCCATTGTTTATAATTTAAATTATTGATATAAAACATATGAACCCCACATATAACCTATAACCATTCAATGTATAAGAAAACACACTTATCCTATCCTCAAAAACCATTTTACTTTCTCCTAGAGTGTTTATTTAGTAACTTTAATGACAAACCTTCCCCTTTAATCATGTAATTAAAATCCTTCTTCATACCCTCTCCTTTAATCAAGTAATGATATGTCTGGTTGATATCTACAAAATCCTTCTTCATACCCTCTCCCTTAATCAAGTAATCTGGTTGATATCCAAAAAAAGAATGTGACGGGTAATAAATTTATCTAGTTCAAGGGTAATAAATTTATCTAAATTTATCTAGTTTGACGGGTAATAAATTTATCTAGTTCAAGGGTAATAAATTTATCTAAATTTATCTAGTTCAAGCGTCTTCAAAGAAACAAGGAATGACTAATTAATAACTTAATTAATTCAACTCGGTTTAACCTAAAAATCAAGCAGGTATATATTAAAAATATTAATAACGTGTGGCAAAGAAAGTGATGTTGTTATCTACATTGACAATCAATAGAGGAATTTCCAGCAAGAAAACCTTACAAAAGAAATGAATGCAAAATTGAATGATAATTGAATTCCTACTTTATCCATGTACAATTAAAATGGCCTGAATGTGATTTATAGTTTCTATAAAAGGTTTCTTTCAACATCATCATCTTGTTTAGGAAATTCATAGGATTCATTGCAAGCACTAATTTGGAAAGAAGGGCACTCACCAAAACATATACATCTTAAAATTGAAAATACAAAATTATGTTATCAAATTCCCCTTCACTTATCAACATGTTCATTACAAGTGTTTTCTTAAAAAAGAAATAATGATCAGAGAGTTATTTTTGGAATGACTAATATCTTTAAATGAAAAGAGCTAACATAAATTACATCATCTCAAACATCAAAGACTTGAATCATCATGTTAATGTTTTCTATGCATTTGAGATTGTTTTTAACTTTTGAGTAAGTTCTTTCTGCAATTATCTATTTAAAAAAAATGGATAGCAAAAAAGAAATTGATAGCATTTGGAATTTTACGTCTTTAATAAGATACATTACAAAGAAATATTGTTGGAAAAACCATGCGTTGTCAAAACTTGGAGCCCAAAATCTCTCAACTCTAAGTTAACTATTTATACCATTTTTTTTTGGTTGACTTAGCATTTTAGAATTTCAACCTTGAATCTTATTCTTTATACAATACTTCATATTATGGTCATCCTCAAATGTTACTACTTAAATTTAATTGTATTTATATGTAATTTGCTGGTGTCAAAATATTTAGATAACATAACATAAAAAATACATTATTTAATTGAATAAGAACAATTTGGAACGTGATCATTATTTTAAAATATTAGTAGTAAATTAAGAAAAAAATAGAGTATAATTCAAGTGTTTCAAATTTAAAATTTAACTACATGAACTTAACTTGCATGATATGTCTTCTTCATAATTTTTTTAATTTAAAAAGTATAATATAAATTATTTTACTTAATTTAATTGAAATAATTGTTATAAGCCTTTTACTAAATTTCTTTTAAGATTAAATTACATTCTAATGTTTTAGATATGATAACCTTAACTAAGAAAGATATGGATTTTAAGATTAGTGGTTAGAAATTGAAATCTAAACAATAATATTTACTATACAAAAATTTAAAAATTATAGAGTATATCTTCATCTCTCATATACATGAGTTATTGAATTTAGTAGTCAAGTTGAGGTTCCTTAAATCTTGGCATTGGACCCAATGCCATATTGTATGTATTTTTCAAAGTGAGGATAAAAGAAATCTCTTTGTTATATTACCAATATGATTAGCCTTATTTTATTCGAGTTATATATAATTATTTTTGGAAAGAATCTTAACATACCTTGAGAAGGCTAAGGAAATATGTGCTAGAGTTTAGGTTGAATTTAGAGGATATCATTCAACCTTTGACTAACTTTTTACATTTGGAATAATTGTATGGTGTCAAAATACCAAGAACAATCTACCTTTTGTCTTCTTTTTTTTAAACAGGAGAATATGTAGACATGACACTTGTAATCAAGGAGACATGAGATTGAGAGAGTCGGATTTCCACTATGCTCCTAAGTCTAACAGAACGATCCACAAGGCATACTAGATAGGTAAAATGATTTTTGAACCTAGGTGGGGCCCCTATATTGGTTGGCAAACTCTTTCTACTGTGATATGTCCAACATTTATCTTAGCCTGTCTTAAACCAATCTCTTTTGTTATTTTGTTGGCTTTACAAAAGCTTCTGACTATAACAGCCATTGTGAAAATTTCATGTAATAAAAGTTAATAAAGGAAAAAGATGACCACGGTTAAGGGACACTTATTCCAAGCTGAATGTTGGGCAAGATATCCTAGTGGGCATCACTCGATGTGTGTATTGGATACGAAAAATTAGCAAAGTCTAAGGTAAAGGCTTTAAAAGGAAAACAAACATTTTTGGCGCATTTATTTATGAAAAGAAAGGAAATTAGGAGAAGAGGAAGGTAAAAGGTCACATGTTGCATGTGAGGAGGAAATTGAAGGAAAATAATGGAAAATGAAGAAATTAGAGGCTTCATGCATAAAAAGGCTTTTGAGGATCAACTCATGGCTTTTGTTAAGTCCAAGTTTGGAGCTCTCTAATAATTTTCTCTCTCACTCTCTTGGTCACTTAGATTTTTCTTGGAGCACTCTAGTTTAGAGCAAAGGAAGAGGAAGAGAAGGAAAAGAAAGGAAAAGTAGGGAAGGAATAAAGAAAGGAAAGCGGGATCAATAAACTTAAGTAGAAATACTTGGAGGTAACCTTTTTCATGTGTGATTTCCTAGCTGGTTTGGACATGCATGGCTTTGCATGTTGGTGTATAGTTCTCTTGCTATCAGTGGCACGGTTTTGTCGGGTGATGAGAATGGTTTTCAGCCTAGCCTAGACTTTTTACAGATGCCATGGTATGTTCAGATGTTTATTTCGGTTTTGAAACTTTGGAATTGTCGCATGTATTTTGAAATCAGGGACGAAGTTGGTCTCAGTGTTCATTCCCAAAGGCTTAAGAATCCCATGACCAATTTTGGTAGGATATATAGTAAAGCCTAAGGGAGCAGTCTTGATTTAGGGTTTAGTGATTTGGGTTTGGATTGCGGTAAATCCTAAGAGACAAGGAGACAAAAAGTTACTCAAGGATAGTGATGGAGTTTGGATGTCATTCCAAGTTCTGTTTGGTGGTGATCGAAGCTGTAGTATTGGTGTGATCATGGTTGGATGAGGGTGGAGGTGGTTTAACCTCTAGATTTCCTTAGTTTTTCTTGGATTGGTCTTTCTATGATATATCACATTCATGCTTGGAATATGGCACAAGGGTGACTCATTGAAAGAGAGTTTTGGTTCAACCATGTCTATGGTCGGGTGGTACATGGAAGTCCTGAACTTGGTAAGATTTTCTTATGATTAATAAAAGCTAAGTTATCTTACTTTTTCACTGATTTATATGTGGATTTAATGGATGTCATATCTCTAATATTTATATGGTTTTATGTTGGTTATAAGCATGGTTGAATGATTGGTTCATGTCATGGTTATTTCATATATTTACTTATAACTGTTAAATCGATAGATGCAAGACCTAATTGATGATATAGTTGTTCAATGGAGAAGGTGGTGATCCTTTTGGTTATGTTTCATAATTTCTTTCAATCATTTATGATGTATCTTATATCCTAGACCTTTAGGTTTCATTGATGCCAAGTGTTTGATAGAATGTGAGTTCTGGTTGGGGATGCTCAGGCCTAGTCCTAAGGGTGATTTTTATTGTTCAACATTTTTATCATGTCTTTAATGATCTCTTAAAGTTACAACAAGTTTTGGGCAAATACTAGGATTTTGGGCTAGAAAAGTGGCTCAAATCCTGGGGTCACTGGCATAGAACTGACAATTTTGGACCACAACCACTAGGAGGTAGGCTTGTGAGAGAAACTTTAGGTTGTTTTTTGTTCCCTTGCCCATAGCATGAGAGCACATATGGCCTAAGACATGCAGAATAACAATGGGACCCAGGGACAGACTATCTAAGTGGCTGACTTATCTCTTGAGGGTTCAACTGATGATGTTGGATGACTATATGTGATGTTCCATCAATTCCACTTCCTTAAGGTGACATAGGATATAAAATCTGATTGTAGTAGCATATCTCGTCATTTTTACCCCGGTTGGCATGGTTACTTTGGGTAGACCTGGGAGGGGGTATTACAAATTGGTATGAAAGCATGGTTATGCTCTCTTTGGGTCATATCTGGTGCTACAAATATGGGTGGGTGTGTTGGTCATTCATGCATGTCAGTAGCGTGTGTGGCTCCTACACTTGTGTTCCATGTGCTTGTTGCACTGCATCATATTGATCATGGTAGTAGTAAGGTTATCATGAGGAACTTGATGTCGATTTTATGGAACGCATCGTCATTAGTATATGATAGGTTATACAATTATATGCAACTTTTTTGCATTCTTATATGTTGGGTTTCATTCTTGGTTATTTGATTACATGCATCAGATTTGTAGGTTGATTACAATAATTCATTTCTTATGGTCGACTACATGTTGTTATGTGTATGTGTAGTTAATTAGGCATTTATTATGTAGGTGGATAGTTGCATGAGGCAATGTGTATACTGGAGTATTGGTTGTTTTCATGCATGAGGTCATAACATGCATTATTGATATGGCCTTGCATTGATGATAGGACCCTAGTTAGTATGATGGTTATGTGGTGATGCACTTATTGATATATTTCTACATGTTATTATGTTTATGTTGTACATGAATTGATATGAAAATAACTCGTGAATGATCTCAATTAATTAATGAAGGTATTACAGACTCATGTGCTGGGGTGTGTCTATGTTATTTTAAGCAATGGACTGATAAGATTGCAAAATACACAGACACTTGAAACAGTAAGAGAAACACAGTAAGAAAATACAAAACACAACAAATTTAATAAGGAGTTCACCCAATCCTCCTGGGCTATGACTCCTGGTCTAGCCTTCAGTGGTGGCCTTTTCTATTATGTCTTAAAGCAGAGATTTTACAATAAGGAGCTTAAGTTGAGTCTCACTTAACAGATGATGATCAGTAGGTTGGTACTTTGATCCCCCAAGCCTCTAGAGTACACAGACTCCCCTTTACTGAATCTCGACCTCAACTGGTCTCAATGGTATGAGTCTGATTTGGTACTCAATACCTGATAGGCATACACAGAGGAGTTGCTTGAACCTCTCAAGCCTTCCTTGGAGTTCAAAGACTCTTGGACTCTCTCTGTCTCTGTCTGCTCGAATCTACCTTTGCTCTGCAGGTCAGCTTTGCTTCTCTGCTCTCTATGATTCACTTCTTTCTCTACTTTTGTTCCCCCCTTATTGTTATTTGTTTGTTCATGGCTTAAGGCCAATCTGCTCTCTGACTCTTCGTTTCCTCTTCCCGGCTCTCTGGATCTCCTGCCTCTGTCAACTGGAATTCCCCTACTCTGTGTCATCATCACTATGTAATGGAGAGGTGGCCACTTGTCGCCTTACAGACTAAGTGTTAGTTTTCATTGAATAGTCGTTATTTCCATTACTCCAAGATTTGCCTGCGAAATTGATTCTTCTGCCAGCTCATCGTTCATGCCGTACCTCAACTCTTTATGTGCCTCAGTCTATTTCCTCTTCAAATCTAGTCATCCATCTGGTTTATTCTCCACCATTGATTTGGAGCCTTAAGATCCTACGGTCTCCATTTATATTGCGCAGGTAAGTTGCTCGACCGTTACACACGCGATGTAAGTGGTTTTCTCTCTCATCTACCGGACGCGTGTCGCCCATTGTGTGGCATCATGTTGAACTTGGCCAAACCCGCTTACCGCTCGAAGTGCACATGATATACTGCTGGTTTTGGGTGCGGGAGCTGCCTTGTGACAGTTTCCACATGGTTTTCCTGTTTTCCTCATGAACGAGCGCCTGGGTATTTCCTTCTTTGAGGGTTTTGCCTTGCGATACGCAATTAGTGCTTTGCACTAATCACGTATCAGAAACTACCTCTGTTTTTGGATTTGGGCCTCGATTGCCTTTGCATCCATGCACAGTCTCCATGGGCCAACAATCAACGCACTTTGACCGAGGGTCCTCGTTGTTCCGTGCTGGCCACAATTGCCATTGTGCAGAGGTAGTTTCTGATAAGCTTGTTATTCATAATATTTTGAAGCCTGACATATTTTGAAACAATTATGAAAATGTTTAAGGATCCAATTCAGAGCACGAACTTCCCACTAAAAAATCTTTTGGACCACCAAAAGTTAGTTTTCAAGCATCAACTAAGTGAGGATATAAATGTCTCACTTGTCCAATCTCTATCCATTTTTCATTGCTTAGATTTGAACCCTTGAGTCCAATCCTGAGGTACTCAACATATCCCCTACACGTCGTCCTCACCTTCCTGTCCAGAACTGTGTCTTCCTGCAAGTCATTGAGATATTAAGGTAACAGGTCATAAATAGAAGGCAATTGACTTTTCTCTTCGGGATCTTCAATTAATGAAGGTTCAAATAGTCTCAAGTTTTCTGCATTAATGACTGAGTAGATATGCATGTAAGTTGGTAAATCAAGGTGAAAAGCATTCTCACCAATTTTCTCAAGTATCTTGAAAGGTCCATGCCTTATTGACTTTAGCTTTTTGCCTTCACCTTGCGTTCTGTTCTTGATGATATACAGCCAGACTTGATCACCAACTTGGAAACTATGCTCCATTCGATGCTTGTCATGCCTTACCATGTATTTGGCTTGACTCTTTTCCAGTTGTTCCTGTACTACCTGGTGAATCTCTTGGATTTGTTCAATGAACTTGGTTGCCTTGTCCAAATCACTATGTCCATCAACTACTATGTCTTTACCAAAGACAAAATCCAAGGGAGACCTTGGTGTGAAACTAAAACAGGTCTTAAAAGGAGATATTTGTGTAGAAGAGTGTTTTGCTCGGTAACAAAAATGTTCATCCCAAAGTTTGAGATGCTTGATGCAATAGCCTCTGAGCAACTGGATCATTGTCCTGTTGACCACTTCTATCTGGCCATCTATTTGTGGATGAAAGGCTGTGATTTTCTTCAGTCTGGTGTCCATCAGTTCCCACAAACTCGACCAAAACTTCCCAATAAATCGAGTGTCTTGATTAGATACAATGGAAGTGGGTAATCCAAAATGAACCCATACATGTTAAAATAACAACTTTGCGGTTTGTTCAGTTGTAATCTATTTGTTACAAGGTATCAAAATACACATTTTGCTGAACCTATCCACAACAACATATATATATTCACGACCTTTCCTAGATTTAGGCAGTCCTCCAACAAGAAATACTTTCACAAGGATGAGAAGGAACTGGTAGTGGAGTCTACAAGCTTAGTTTTCTATTACTGGGCTTGATTTTAGCACACATGGTACACCTTCTTACATATCTAGAAATTGTCTATTCATTTTTGGCCAATAACAAAATCTTTGTAGCTGTGCAACTGTTTTACTTACCCCAAAGTGACCTGATATTATAGAAGTGTGTGCTTCCCGAATTGTCTTTACCCTTTCAGTTTGTGGAATGCATAGCTTCCCACAATGATACAAGAGTTAGTCCTTCACATGATAATCCAATTCTTCTATTTGTTTGCCTTGACTTGAAGTTGCATATACATCTTTAAAATCTATATCTTCAGCATAATGTTCAATGTAGCTCTCATGTAGTACTGAATTATGCTTAAGTATAATGGATGTATTTATAATAGGTCTAGATAATATATTTGCAGCTTTATTATGTATGCCATTTTTATATCTGATGATTAAATGAAACTGTTGTAGGAAACCCATCCACCATAGTGTCTTGATTGCTGTAACTTAGTTTGGGAGTGTAGATATTGAAGTGGTTTATGATCAGTATGTATGACTGTCTCTTTGCCCATTAAATAATGTTTCCACTTTTTCACACTCTGTACTAATGCATACAATTCTTTATCATATGTTGGATAGTTAACTACTGCAGAATTAAATGTCTCAGAATGATAACATATGGGTTTACTGTGCTGTATCAACACTGCTCCCATGGCATAGTCATTGACATCTGTTTGGATCTCAAATGGTCTTTGAAGATCGGGCAGTGCTAGTACTGGTGCTGTACTAATCTTTTCTTTCAAGGTGTCGAAGGCTTTCTGCTGTTTGCCTCCCCACTGAAACACCTTGTTCAATC
>APFE030220033.1:1534-12464 GCA_000404065.3 Pinus taeda
TGTGCTCCACCATTGAACCTTTTTGTTTGAGATTTATCAATTGGCTAAAAAAGGTGTTTCTTTTTGTATCCTCATAATGTGCTATTCTTTCTTTCGTAAAAATTTCCCAAGTGACAATTTGTTTACGAGAGAAAAGCCATCTATACCATACAAACTAATTGGTTTCCAAATATAAAGTTGCAATGTGTACCTTTTGTATGTTTTGCACATTATGGAGATCGAAATATTACTCCATCTGTAGTATCCATGTTACGGGATCCTTGCCATCAAACTTCCTCATATCGATCTATGCAACATGGTGGGTCTTCAATCCAACATTAGAGTCTATGAAATCATAATTATCATTTATTTTGTTCTCATCATGAGTTTCCTTTACTACCCTTTCACCATTAATAAGCATTTCCTATAGCAACTTTGTCAAATCTATCTACAAATCGTCCATGTTTCCTTTAAGTTTTGCTTTTATACCACCTGTATTAGCTTCCATGCCATCCATCTTAGCTTACATGCCATTCATCTTAGCTTCCATGCCATTCTTTAAACCATCCATCTTAGCTTCCATGCCTTTATTTAAACCATCCATCTTAGCTTCTGTTACTTTTTGTGAGAGTGAAATTTGTTGCACTTGGTCTCGTAACTTTGATATATCATGTTTCATTTCTTTCTCTTCTTCATGATTCATGTTAGATATTTTAGGTTTCTTACTAGGTGTTTCCATTTTCTTTATTCGAGGCATCAATTAATGATAATTATGCTTCACTATGTCCTTTGAATTCCTTCAAACTAATTTTTCAAACCAAACTTATGAAAAATTTTAAAAAGACTACACACTTTTTTTGGCTTTGTGGGAGCTCGATATTGAATCGGTTGTATCTCCGTAATTTCAGATCTCCAAGGTCTGGCATTTCATCTTGTGGTAACCCTATGAGTCCTCATTCTAGCCCCACAATTATGATCAATATTGGATTCTCCAAGAAAGAGTTATTCGAAATCTCCCACGATGACCTGATTATAGACTCGTTCAGTAGAGCGAACTTGTACGAAGTTCCATGTGTCACTGTTTTAACCTTCGGACCTGAAACCAATACATAAAAAGCTGCAGCCTGACCTCTTTCTATACCTTTTTGCAAAATTTTAATCTGATGCTTAGAGAGAAAGTTATGACGATTTTCCCAAGTTCATCTATTTGAGATATAATACGGGAGCATGTTTGAAGCAACGAAACCCTAGAATCCAAAGCTCTGATACCAATTGTTATGCAAATAGCTCACAAAATAGAAGAAACGATATAGCAACGACTTCAAATCAACCTCTTTGAGGGGGAACCTCCTTTACATTACACAAATGAATAGTTTTTGGATGATACAAATGACAAGACCTCATTTCTATATATAGGAGTCTAAGGGGTCACAATATAGTCAAAGTCGACATAACAATAATAAGGGAATAACAATAACAATAGTGGGATTCTATGGGGCACAATAATAATAATATGGGGACAACATTGGCACAACAATAATAATAAGGGGCTACAATGACAATAATAATAAGGGAATACACTAGTATTATAGGGGCCTAACGTTATTTCTTCCTTAAAAATCATTAATGTGTCTGTTAAGTCATAAAAGTTCCCAACACCATATTGTTCATCTGATTCATAGGGAGAATCTTCGTATTCTACCATCTTGATAGTGATCTTGATCTCTTCCTACAAGGCACACTATGCCAGCTAAACCAAATCATAAACAAGCCAACGTACCTTAGTATAACTCGGGGAGGATATCTCACCTACAAGATTGACCATATTAGCACAATACATACATAAACATAATCATATTAACATTTAATCATAATCTCAACCATCATTCGGTCATCAATGCATGACCATACCCACCACACATCATGACCTCATGCATGGCAACTATAACCATATCAATGTATGCCTAACAACATATGTATAATATGCACACATACACATTACATAAAAACATTAACATGAAATCCAGTGCATAACTAACATAAACTCATGACAAACAAATCCAACAATAATGCCATTAACTATGCACATGGAAACACCATTGCAACCATAACCAAAACCATGCATACATAGCCAGCTCATATACCAAAAACATGAAAACACATATGCAACCGACATGAATGCATGACCAACACACAACCCATCCAGTCCAAGGGGTGAATCATGCTTTGATACCACTATGTAACACCCTTCTCATACATCTACCCAAGTAACTAGCCAACCGAGGTAAACATGTGACAAGAGGCTACTATGATCTGATTCAACCTCCTAGGTCAACTTAAGGAAGTGGAATTGACAAAACAAAACTAAATTGGCCATCCACAAATCCTACAAAACCTCCAGGAGCTACCCCACCATTCCAGGTGACTAAACCATGATGAAAATCAACAGTTCAAGCACCCAGAGCCCCAGTCGCTCCCTTCCAAATCCCTAAAAGCGATTGAGGGTCCCAATCGCTCCCATGAGCCTACCTGAGTGTGGCTACATACTTTTTATGCCAGTGTTATGCCAACGACTATTAGATTTAAAGCTAAATTCCAGGGGTAGCACCCAGTCACTACACAGAACTTCATGGAATTTACAGAAATGAAAAAAAAACATAGAGACAATGATTCCAATGCAAATTATTGAACAAAGACTTGACTAGACCCCTACTAGCGATGACATAAATTTCATCAAACATGTCACAAATATGAATTCTACAGGTCATAATAACATATCTAAGCATAAGGTTCTTATACTTATCTAAGACTCACTAAGAAGCATTGATTCCTTATCACATTAGTTGCATTATCATCTATTAGGTCATAGATTCATTTCTCAATCATTTACAAATCAAAACATGATGAGAACCATACATTTTCATTGTCATAAAACATATTCATAACCAACATATAGACAACATAAATACTGAGGATACAATAGCCATAAATGCCACATATAATCTAGTACTTTTACACAGAAAAATACCAAAGAAATGAACTCTTATTAATGAATGAAAAATCCAACCTTGTATGGGACTACCATGTTCCACTCGACCATAGATTGGCTGAGCCAAATCTCTCTTCAGCCAATCACACCATGCTAGATTCCAAGTGTGAATATGGGACTCAAACTAAGAAAACCAACTAGGTATTCCCGAGGATAAACCACCTCACCCTTATCAATAGAATCAAGATTTACTGCAATCCTCACCAGCTCAATAGGCCATAAAAAAGCATGGATGCCACTGGATTTATCCACCTACCTCGTGAGGAATTCTCTTGTCTCCTATTCACTAGGCTTTATCACAATCCATATTCTGATTCAGGGATCACTAGGGCATAATCGAGACACAACCCTCCAGGATTTACTGTATATCCTGCTATTCACAGGCAAGGACTCCTAGGTCTAATAATGGCAACCACTTGTTGAAGGCTCGAAAAATAGGGTCTCCAACAAGGGGGATAACCACCCGGTCCAGACCTTAATGCAGCTCCTTTTCCATTTGGAATAGTGGCTCTGACTGGGGATGATGGGACTAGTTTCCCAATCTTTTTATGATGTGTGTACTAAGGGATGGTGTTTTTCCATTTTTGGGTTTTATGGGGTGAATGCTTATTCTAAATCTAATCTATTTTCTAACTATTATATGCAATTTATTGTAATCAAAGAAAACATCTAACTTTAAACTATCCCGGGAGTAAAGTTTACTTATGCAATCTAAAATAATTTCTAATAGCAATTTATAATGAAGATCATTCATTCACCATGAGAAAAGAATCCATTTAAAAATGATTGTTTCATATAAAAAGTTAGCCGAAACAATGATGAGAAATATATCACATAAGAGTTATTCACATATTCAACATAAAGAATAGGTTATCACCATACAGAAGTGCAATAATGATAACTAAACATTCAAATTTTCATATATAAATAACTGAGAATAACTTATTTCCTGACACATAAGTAAAAAGAATTAGGAGATAAAAATACCATTGGTAACATGTTCTACTCATGAGCTGCAGTAATATAGATCTATCTTCAAATCACTTAACATCCACTAAGAGTACAAAAATGCAAATTCAGTAGAAGATATTAAACTCATATAGAAAATAAATCTCGTTCCATTACTTTATCAAAACCTCCTCAGTGGGGGGGCCAGATGCACGTTCTGAAGAATTTTTTTTGATAAAACTCCAGACCCTTCTCTAAATGCATGAAAGGGGTTTAAATACTACTCTATGAAATCTAAAAATAAATATTACAAAAATAGATGAGGAGGTTTAAACGAACTTCCTCATTTTAAGCAAAAATAAACTAAAACTAAACTAAATTGTATCTAGGATAAATCCTGCATCTGATCCTTTAGATCGCAAATGTCCAGCATCGATTTCAAGAGTGCCAGTTGGTCGACTTCAGCTTTTAACTATCCCGCAAATACGGCATTGCCAAGAGTTGGTACTATCTTCTTAGCAGAAGTTATGAGGCATTTTAGGGTCATCCATTGGCTATATGGCTTTACCAGGCATGGCAGTATGTTTCCCAGTTTAACTTTTTTACCTATTTAATCACCTCTGCCCTTTCCTCTGTTGTTTGTTTCCACTCTATTTGAAGTTGGTGTGCCTTTGGAAGGAAGCCCAGGGTGGTATCTGCTATTAAATTGGCCCTGTGCAGATTTTCATTTATGCACTCAATGACATTGTTTGCTGCTGTCGCTGCCTCTTCCATCGCCTATTCTGCTTCCTTAAGCTAGGAATCCCATTTTGCAAATAAAATCTCTTTGTGTGATTCGTCAATTCTGGGCATGTCTGCTCTTTTCCCGTTTTCGGATCTTTGCCAGTTCAAGAAGTCTGAGACCTTCTTAAAATTTGAGTCATATTCAAGTCATAATTCTACGGCTTGATTTGTAATATTATCGCTCATCTTACAATGGGAATTCCATTGCAATATATTCTTGCATAGTATTTCTTTCTATTGCAAGAGCTGGGAATTTAGAACAAGTGCTTCTGTGATAAACTTCCCAATTTTTGGATCATCTTTATGTAGTTCTACCATACCCTGTAACTGTTCTTCTTTATTAGCCAAATTGCTTTGATGTGCCAATTGTATTTGCTGGAAGTTCTACTGGAGTTTTGCCAACTGTGTTTCTGCTTCTTGATTGATGCTGACTTGCTCTAATTATTGTTCCAAAAACAAAATCCTATCCTCTTTCTCTTTAAGTAGCGATTGAACTTTTGTTGTCTTATCAATAGTTGCCAAAATGTACACACCTGTGATTTGAGAGAGCCTAGTCAGATTTTCGATGGGTCTATAGTGGGGTCTTTCCAAAGAACATCCAGAGGTTCATCCTCAGGAGTGAGAACGACATCTAACTTTCTCTTCTTTCTTTGCCTTCTGACGATAGCCTTATGTTGAGGGCTATAAAATATGTCTAGAGGAGGAAATTCCTCTATCCTTAGTATAATTTTAGATGAGGGAGCAACAGGAATGTGCTCTATTTCCTGAGTATTGACAGCCCTTTCTATCACCATTTCTGTGGTTGTCTCTTTTGGATTTGTTGATGGCTCTGTCCTCTATTCCTCTGCGCTCAGAATCTTATTAAAATTCTCCCATTCCCCTTCTAGATCAATTACAAGTGGCTTTGTTGGCTTTGTAAGAGGAGTGTGGACTTCAACTTATTTTGGGGACAAAGCCTACTGATCAGGCTTTTCTATAGACTGAGCTATATCTTTTATTGACTCTTCGCTTTTACTGTGTTCACTCTTGGATTTACCTTCAGATTTTTCAGCTGATTCTTTTTTAGAACTTGCCTTGGACTTCTCTTTTGAACCTTCACTTATGCTAACACTGGGAGTAGGCTCCCTTATTGGTTCAATGAGCAATTGGTCCAATGTGACCTTTGATAACCTTTGTTTTCTGTAATTGTCAAACTTTTGGAGATCTTATTGGTCAAAAATAATTTGTGTTGTATGTTGAACCTCTATGAAAGTGTTCTTCTATAGAAAAACATCGTCAAAGGGATCTTATTCATTGGAAAACACTTTTATTTTAACCATTGTAGTGAAATTACTTACAACACCAAAGAGATCATATTGCCTCCCCGGGAACTTTGGTAGTTGTAAACATAACATATTATCAACTTATTTGAAAGAATGACCTAAGTCATGCAATGCAAATTTTCCACATACTACAGGAAACTGGGGCCAAATGGCCTTCTTGGAATATTTCAACACCTTGCTCATTCCCCCCATGCCACAGGTCTGATAGGCTATTTCCCTGGCCATTAATTTGTCGAGGATGTAAAAAGGTAGCACATGGGGCAAAGCTATGCTACCAAACACTCTGATATACGTGAACAACCCTTCCCCAAACCACCTTGCCGCAGAGAGAATATCCACTTCAACCTCTGGGGAAAACCTTGGAGCATCTCAGTTATAGAGAATTTTATAAATTGGGAGCATAACTACATGACAAATTTTGAAGAAATGTGGGATGAAATTGGATTCCCATAATACTTTGTGATAAGCCTGAATGGGAAGTGGATTTTGTACCATCCACCTCCATCCCATAATAGGAAAATCGGAAATAAAACAAATAGCATCCATAACATAGGCACTAAAAAGGAATGGAGGGTAAACCCTCGAAGCAAAGCTTCTTTTAGTTCTGTATCCTAAAATTGCAGTGGCTAAATTGTCTAACAGGCTTTGAGCCCAATCCATTATTGTGGAATTGGTTACCGCATCTAATAGAGGTAACCATTCTTATGAAAACTTGTTGATGTCTAGTTTCCCAAACAGTCTACATAACATTGCAGCAGCAAAAAAGTAAGGAGAACAGAGAGATCCAGTGGCGTACACACCGTTTTTGTCCTTCTTCAGTCTTTTCTCATTGGCAGACCAACTCTTTGTGCATTCTGCCAAATCTTTGTTCTCCTTGGCGAATTTCTCGACAAATTGCTTGTTGTAGATGGCTTGGGGTTCTGGTAAGTGGTACATATGCCTCAAATTGGTTGGCGTGAATGACCCCATGACCTCCTGGCTCTTTGTCTTGAACTCTCTGTTAGATATGTCTGCGTGATCTATAATCCATTTCACCATGTCAGTGTAGGGGAGTATCTTCGGCCTCATAGTAATACGGTGTAGAAACGAGCATGCAAGTTCAATTAGGGATGCTTCAGAAGAGCCGCATCCATCTGTTGCAACTATAACTTCCATAATTCTTGGTCATTCATCCTCTAACAACTGATACATAGCTTCCCATGTAGATATCCCTGCGTCCCAACTACAGGTAGTGTCTGTGAATAATGGAGTCATTTCTGACTTCTCAGACGCGGGAGCCTTGCCTTTCTTCCCCATTTCTTCGTGTATTACGCTTTGTGTGCTCTTCCTAAAATTTGCAAGCAGAGAGTGAAAATATGATAAAGATGATAGTGAATACAAGAATAATCAATAGAAAGACAAAAACAAGGTGACGGGAAATCTTTAATTCTAAATCATATCAAAAGATATCAACTTGCATCAAATGGTCCTTTACACTGACCCGAATCGTTTTTTAATAAGTGACCAATAATGGACTGTTAAGCTAAACTTTAATGCTCATAACTTTGCATCGAATGCCGGAAGGTACTGTCCTAGAACTCTGAACCCTTTGATCTACGATAAAAGTGATTTTGCGATTTGCTTCGCAATATTGCAAAACCCGTTCTCATTAAGGACCATCATTACATGCGCTACTCCGATATGTGATTTGCGAGAGGCTATCACATTTCACGATATTTGGTTATGTTACATAAGGTGGTGCTGCGGTGTTGGAATTTGCGATGCGATGAGGTTATAGGCTTCGTGATCTCACATTCTCGCTGATTGCAATTTTAAGGAGTGGCTTTTATAAGGGATGCCCACTGTGACCTGTTTTTGATGTGATAACATCTTTTTAAAGCAAGTTTTTTAAGGTTTTCCTTAATGTTCGAGACCTTTCGTTATAAATTTTTTCTTAGGACTTATGGTCATGTAGCGATCTTTATAAGGAAATTCATAGTTTGTGAAGTTTTATGCTCTTGGAGTATGGAAAGGTAAATTTCCATGTTTTAGCAAGTTACACTTTGACATCTTGTTTTATTCTAAAAACAAAAAGGCAACATTAAATGCTAAGATTTGATTTTTTGGAAAGGTTCCCATTTATTAATGTTATTACTAATACTAATAAAAAAAAGGGGGGTTGTTGATAGTCACGACAATTGGCGATTCACTTGGAAGAGCCAGTTATCTCTGATGGATTTTTTTGAATTTTCTAAAACTTCCAAAATAGAAATGGTTTTGAAAATGAAACTTCATTGTAGAAATATAAGGTAAATAGTGCAATTTATTAATAACAATATCTTTTTCTAACTATCTTCATTCTGATTATTTTATTCCCAGAGTTAGTCATTTTACTCACATCAGTCATTACTTGGTTGTAAAGATAAAAATAAATACATCTCTTTAGATCAATTTAGGTGTACTCATTTGTCATAGGTAGAGCCTTTGTTGCCAGCAGGCATTCATAGCCTCAAAAAGGTTACCTGTTACCCAGCAATGATCCAGTGTCCCACTCTAGAAGCATGCAATTTTCAAAGATAAATCCTCATATATACTTGTTGCTTTTTCTTTTCTTATTTTTCTTTTAATTCTTAAAGAACAATGTCTTGGTTTGGTGGCCAAAATTGACAGTGTCATTCACTTGATTTATATTTTAACTGAACAAGCTGGCTCATGATGAGACCCCTTATCTTTTGATTGGAATAATCTCGAGACATTACCTTGTTTTAATATGCAGTATGGAAATATCAGTTAGTTATAATATTTATGATCATGATAAGCCAGCTCTTGATGAGACCTCTTATTCTTTAAGTTTGAAGTGCATAGTTGGATTACTCTTTGAATCTCGCAATTTCCTAAAGTGGGGAGGAAGTCATTGGTTCCTTAAGAATTCTTTTGGACGACAATTGTAGAGTTTAAAATAGCTTTTCTGTAGAGAATCTTTGTTTTGTTATTGGTACCTTTTATGACTGATATGAAGAAAACTTTTTCCTAAGGTTGATTCTAACCAAAACTTGGATAGTTGAAACAAAAGAACAAGTACAATTTTTCAAAATTATAGCACTTGACCCTATGTTTCAAAAATGGAGATTATTTTTCCTAACCACTCCCACTTATACAAGCAAAAAACAAAATTGACATGAGACACTATTCTTTTCGTGAAAACCAAAAGTAAATGTTCTCAACCTGTTTATTTTAAAAGAAAACTTACCTAAAACTATAACCTACATAAAATAGAAGAGATCCTCTTCTATGGGAAATATTTCTTTAGGATTTGTCCATTAACAGGTAAAGACTCTCTTTTCCCTGCTAAATCTTGTAACATGAAATTTGATGGACCGCTGAGTTTGACAATCTGGAATGGTCCAAGCCACATCTGTTGGAATTTAGTATGCTTGCCTTTTTCTTCATGAGCTTTATCCCATTTTAATACTAAGTCTCCAAGTTGAAAATATTTTCTAGAGACCGAGTTTGAATCAAAAGAAGCTTTTACTAATTGTTGATGATGCTCGTGGGTAATTCTGGTCCTTTCTCGTTCCTCTTCGAGCTTAAGGATCTGCATTTGTCTTAATTGCAAGGATGAGGAAGGGGTTTCTTCTGAACTAATGCTAAAGAAGGAATAGCTAGATTTGTTGGTAGGACCACTTCTTTCCCATAAACTAAATTAAAAGGAGAAGTGCCAATAGAAGTTTTCTGAGTTATTTGATCTGCCCAAAGAGCATACATTAAAGACTTATGCTAGTTTCTATGATTTTGATCAATAGTTTGTTTAATGATTCTAATAAGGTTTTTGTTTGTTGATTTAGCCAACCCATTTCCTTGCAGATAATAATTAGCAGAATAATTAATCTTAAAACCTCTTTTGAGCTCAAATTTAGTCATAGCATTACCTCAGAAATATGATGCATTATCAAACATTAAAGTAGAAGGTAAGCCAAACCTGGTGATTATGAATTGATCTATAAATTCAATGATACTCTCAGAGTTGGCTGTCTTGAGTGGAATTGCTTCTACCCACTTGGTAAAATAGTCGGTAGTTGTAAGGATGTATTTATGTTGTTTAGAAGAGTGAGGAATGATCTCACTTATTATATCTAATCCCCATTGCTCAAACGATTGGTCGATGTTGACCAGCTGTAATGGCAATGATGGCTTCCTCTATCTTCTAGCAGTAGTTTGACAAATCTGACATCTTCTTACATAGCTATGAGCATCTTTAAATAAATTTGGCTAGTAGTAACCAGCACACAAGATTTTTTGTGTTGTTGCATCTCTTGCGTAGTGTCCGCCTGCTAGTCCGTCATGAAGTTCCTGCAATACTTTTTTTGCTTCAGATTTCTGAAGGCATCTAAGGAGAAAAAAATCATAATTCATCCTAAAGATTACATCATTTACAATTTGATATTGTCTAGCTTTTAACCTTAGGGCTCTTTTCTTTGTATGATTCAACTGTGGAGGAGCATATCCATTCTTTAAATAGAACATGATATCAGCATACCTTGATTCAACATCATTTAGGCTTACCTCGTACACTTGTACTTCACTCTCTGGAGACTGTGGTTCTGATATGTGTGATGCTCCTGCCAACATCCTGTAAAAACCTTGACCTGTTACAATATTTGCTGGTTTAATTTCAGCATCATATTCTGTTATGAAACTAGCTCACAAAAAGATAGAAAAGATAGATCAACGCCTTAGAATTCAGCCACTTTGAAGGGGCAACCTCCTTTACATTACAAATGAATGATTCTTTGATGATTCAAATGAAAAAACCTCCTTTCTATATATAGGAGCCTAAGGAGTCACAATATAACCCAGCCGACCTAACAAT
>APFE030220040.1:5683-24088 GCA_000404065.3 Pinus taeda
GTGGACACTTTGAAGAATACTGCAGATGCATTGACAAAATCTGTGAGCTTTGAGAAGTTCTCTTGGTGTAGAGAAACAATGGGCATTTCAGGGCTGGAAAAATGACTAAGCTCACATGTGGCCCCCTATGGAAAGAAAACAACAAGTGGGAGATTGTTGGGTTGTGTTATACTCTTTCCGCATAGTTAATAGGGGGCTTGAGGGGTACCCGTAACCCCACTTTATGGGGTCTAGGGCAGCGCCCTGGAAAATTTTGGTTTTGGACCCTGTGTTAGGTTGGGCGGACCCACCTATGGTTCTGTGCATGATTTTCGCACATGTATTTTTGGACGCGATGGCTTTCAGTCCATGGTATTGGATGCTTCAGCATGTATAAATATGTATTGTAACATTGAAAGGAACATAATGAAAAATCAAGCTGGTAGTCCCGGTTTTCGGATCCAGGGGAAAATATCTGTGCATATGCATTTTTATGTGTTATGCTCTCACATTGTTTATTTTTCTGTGATTTAGAATTCGTATGCAGGTAATTTCTCTACAGGGTTAAAATATATAATTTGGACCAAAGACTGAAAAGTACTATTCACGAAGCTAACATGACATTGAAAGATGCGCAACACTGCACTTGGTTTATAGCATCATTAACACCACATTTGAGGATGGCTCTGTCACTACAAAAGATCTCAACCCAGGCTGAAGCATTAGAAACAACGATGAGGTTGCACGACACTTCGTTACAAGACTCGGGGTTGGGAGTTCAACAAATCCAAGCGCAGATCCAAAATTTGTGTTTGGAAATGAAGAAGTTCAAACAAGAATAGGCACCATGACCAGAAGTCTGGGAGGAAGTATGGTGTATGAGCCAGGGGCACGATAAAGATGACTGCCCAATCTCAATTAATTATGTGGCAACGAGGGGACCAACACCATTGCGATGAGAGGCAAGGCCAAACACAAAAACCCCACTCTGGTGTGCAATCTATCAGGTGGGAGGAAAGCATGACATGGACACTATCATTTGCTTCCAAAATACAACCAGACCCCCCAACAACTATTTGCAACTTTTGCAGATTGGTGGGTCACGAGGAAAGGGACTGTCGTAGCTACCAATTATTAATGGACCAGTCACCTGCTTACAGAATGTAGACTGAGGTGCGAGGTCAAGATCCAGCCATGGTAATCATGTACGATGGGTTCCAGAGCTGTGGGCAAGGACGGGGTGGCATGGGGCTAGGAAGGGGTCACGAGCAGCTAATCTACTACAACTACGGAGGTCCAAGACATTATATGTGGGAGTGTACCAACCCCACTAGAATTTCGTGTAGTTATTGTGAGTAATTTGATCATGAGCTGATAGATTGTCCTATGTTGATAGCACAGATCCATGAAAAAAGGGCAATGCAACCAACAACAAACCAGAACGTGCAAATGATGAGGTTCGAACCTCGTGACGAAGATCCCAAAATGAATATGGTATTGAAAAGTGGCACGGCCACAGGAGTGGATAGAAGGAGCTTAAGTAAGGAGGACACATGGGTGGGTAAGGAGACATATATGGAAGCTCAAGAGAGCTTCGCGGAAGTCTCTACCTCAGGTAGTAAGGATTATCCTGAGCCGGTCAGGGATTGCTCGGTGATAACTACCTTTTTAGAGACATGTATAACATTGCTTCATGACAACAGGGCAGTCAAAGGATTAGAGGAACTGATAAATAAATGTGCAGGATGGAGTGAACCTTACGTAGTTCAAAAGTTGGGAAGACATGAATTGTGGATTGAGAGGGAAATGTGCCTAACAATGCAGATCGATGAGTATAAAATGGAATAGGTCATTCTGGATCTAGGCTCAGATGCCAACGTACTACCTAAATAGACTTGGGAGCACATGGGTAAGCCTACGCTACAATGGTCCCCTATCCAACTGCGGATGGAAAATCAGTAGAAGGTGCTATCCATGGGAAGGCTACAAGGAGTTATGGTAGACCTTGACGGTGCAAATACTCGGACGGACTTTGAGGTTATTTAGCTCAAGGATGAAAGAGCACCCTACCCTGCATTGTTAGGGATAGACTGGGCCACTGACATGAACAAGGTTATTAATTTAAAGAAACAGACAATGGTATTTGAAAAGAAGTTGCTCCACGTAGTCATTCCGCTAGATCTGACTGAAGGATCACACTACATTGAACCTATGTGCAACAGAGAAAGCGACAACGATGTAGATTATAACTACTGAATGTTTGTACAAAGGTGAGAGTGGGTCAGGACAGCAAAGGATAGAAGAATATCATGAGGCTATGGAGAATCCTGCACTTTTGAGTCAAATGAGGAAGACGAGCGGTGGCACAACATGTTGAACAGAGTGATTATGCTACACTACAATATGGTGACTAAATCTCTATACTGTGTAAGGGCCCAAGATCGTGAATTACCAATGTATGATGGGTTGATAATAATAGATGAATTCCTGACCAAATTTGAAGTCAAAGTACTAGAGCACCAATGGTTTGATGTGATGAGATGGGCGTTTTGCATGACACTTGCACGATGGTGAGCAACACATGAAGGGACTTTAGAAGATTGGTGTGCATGTAGGCATATTATGAAGATTAGATTTTGGAAGCTGGAATTAAATCTAAAGGAGAAATATGATGGATGTGATGACCCACACATGCACCTTACTAGATGGATCAAAGCCTACGGAGAAGAACCTCAGCTAGAATGGGTGCACTTATTTTACCACACCTTTGACATCATTTCTAGAAACATGCATACTAAATCAGAGCTCCGGCACGACACAGGTGAGTGGGATATCTTGTGCGAAGGGTTTTTTTCGACATTCCTCTTTGAAGATCAATGGATGGATCCCATGGATGATGCATTACAGCTAGTAAAGGCAGCCATTTTTAAGACACCACTAGAACCAAAAGAAACTACGCAGCCTGACTAGTCGCGACAGCTGAGACAGGCTCTCGAATGCTATAATGTCCAGGTAGAAGATGATGAAGACGATCCGTAAAACTTCAATATTCCAGAATCAGAGGGAAGCCATGAGGTGTGTATACCCAAAATCGAAGAACCAGATATCATGACACCATTGAAAATGAGACAAGTCAATATCGGAACTAAAGAAGAGCTGGAGTATGCAATGCTGGGGGACTATTGGGACGACATCACAGTGGAGAAGGTCATTGAATTGCTTCACGAATATCAATATTTATTCCCAACAAAAATCACGGAGCTAACCCTAGAAGACCTGGGAATGATGAAGATAACGTTGAAGCCAGATGCGAAACTAGTTAAGCAGCGACCCTACCAATTAAACACAAAATATAAAGAAAAGTTCTGTGAAGAACTAGACAATATGTTGGCAGCAGGAGCCATAAAACCAGTCGAGGAGTCCGACTGGGTAAGTCCAATGGTTGTGCAGGAGAAGAAACATAAGGGTGAGATTCTTATCTGCAAGGATCTCAGGAAGCTCAATGATGCCTACATTAACAATCTGTTTCCAACTTCATTTATAGATGAGGTACTGGAAAATGTGGGGGGGTAGGAAGCCTACTCCTTCATGGATGGGTTCTCAGGATACCACTAGATCAGGATCATGCCAGAGGACAGGAGTAAAACAACATTTTCCATTGAATGGGGTTGCTTTCACTAAATGGTGATTCCCTTTAGACCAAAGAATGTGCCAGCGATATTTTCACGAATAGTGGTAGCGACATTCAAAGAATTTATACACAAGTTCTTAAAGGTCTATCTTGATGATTGGACCATGTTTGGACTAGTTAAGAAGCATGTAGCAAGCTTACGATTGATGCTAGATACTTGCCGCCATCACGAGATTGCGCTAAACTTAATGAAGTGTACTTCCCTTGTCCCATTTGGGAACCTGCTAGGCCATGTTGTCTATAAGAAAGGCCTGATGGTGGATCCAGCAAAAATCATTGTCATACTCAATCTACAAGCACCACGAAGTGTTAATCAACTACGTGCCACGCTAGGACACACAGGCTACTACCGAAAGTTCATCAAAAGCTATGCCCAGATCATAGCTCTGATGGAACAATTGCGGAAGAAGGATGCTACTTATTGTTGGAATGAGGAATGCAACAAAAGTCTGGAGACGCTCAAGGAAAGGATGGCATCAGGCACTATATTGGTCTTTTCAAAATGGGACATCAAGTTGCATGTGCATGTCAATGCATCGTGTATCGCACTGGGGGTGGTACTTACTCAACTAGGAGCAGAGGGAATTGACCACCCGATTGCATTCGCAAGTCGTTGGTTTTCAAGAGCTAAGAAGAATTACTCCATTATCGAGTGCGAGGGACTAGCAATGGTATACATGCTTCAAAAATTCCACCACTATCTCCTTAGAGGCCACTTTAAAATGTATATCGGTCACTCGGCATTAAAATACCTAGTGAACAAACCTTTGTTGGGGGGCACATTTGTAGATGGTTACTGCTATTCCAGGAGTATGACTTTGAGGTCATCTAAAGCCAGGACGCCTAAGCACATGCCACAATCACCTGTCCCGAATTGACATAGACCAAGAACCCACAAATCTAGAGGATGGACTCCCTGATGCACAACTATATGCGGTGCGAGTAGTGGATGGTCACATTGAGGATATAATCCATTTCTTAACTATAGGAACCGCACGATAGGGACATTTTGTTCAGCAGAAGAAGGAATTGGTGATACATGTAGCAGATTTCACCGTGATTGTAGGACACATATACAAAGTGGGCAATGACAAAATATTGTGTAGATATGTCCCACAGTTCGAGTAAGGATAGATCCTGGCCGAAGCACATGGGGGGGTTGCTAGCGAACATTATGTAGGTTGCACCACAGCCTAGAAGATTCTTCACGCAAGATTATGGTGGCCCACCTTACATCAGGATTCGAAAGCATACTGTCGAACCTGTGAAGTATGTCAACAGACAAGGAAACCATCACGAAAATATGAAATGCCGCTCCAGTCACAGATGACGCTACAACCATTCAAGAAGTGGGCAATCGATTTTGTAGGACCTATCAAGCAACAAGGGAACACGGGCATGCGCTATATCATCACTGTGACAGATTATCTAACCCAATGGGCAAAGGCATAGTTGGTTAAGGATTGCACAGCTACGACAGCTCTGAAGTTTTTGTTCGAGAACGTACTAACAAGGTATGGCTGTCCCAAAATTCTCATCAGTGATTAAGGAATGCATTTCCTGAATGAAAAAATCGGCACACTCACTGAGGAATTCCAAATATATCACCAACAGAGTATGCCATACCACCCACAAACAAATGGATCATTGAGGCATTCAACAAAATCTTAGAGACAGCGTTGACTAAGGTATGTAATGCATGATGCAATGACTGGGACTTGCGCATCCCTGTTGTGCTATGGGCATACCAAACGATGTGCAAGAATTTGATGGGCCAAACAACTTTTCAATTAATCTATGGCAAGGAGGTTGTTATTCTAATGGAATATATTGTGCCTAGTCTACAGATCGCAACAATCACATGTATGGCAGACCGTGGGGCTTTGGAGGAAAAGATTGCACAGCTAGAGGAACTGGAGGAGGAACGGTTCTTGGTCGGATTCCATCAACAAGTATAGAAACAACATGACAAAGCGTTGCATGATTGTCATGTCAAGGTGCGCACCTTCAAGGAGATGGATCTAGTATTGCTATATGACAGTAAGTTCGATAAATTCCCTAGAAAACTCTAGATGAATTGGTAGGGACACTATATCATCAAAGAAGTTACCTATCGGGGTGCGATTTAGCTTTCCAAGTTCAATGGAGACCCCTTCCTGGGCCGAGTGAATGGTAGTCACCTGAAGCTCTATACGGGCGGGTCAACTTCCTGACTAACCATTCGTAGGACAGTCTCATTGCTCTAGGAAGAGAGTGTGGGGCAGTAAAGTAGTCTGGGGGAAAGTGGCGTGAGTGCCAGGATACGAGTCGATCTAGCCCATCACCAAGATCGCAGTCACGTGGTCCAAAGGATGCTACTGTGTTGCTACGAGAAAAGGTGGCCATTCACGTCACTATTCATGACAAGATGTCTACAGTATGGTGACATGGAGCAGGCAGTGGGAAATTAAGAGAAGGAGTACGATCCAGATATTGAACACGCTGCCACAGATTTTACATAGGGACACTAGAACAGGTGGGAACCAGTGAAATTGAAATTCAAATCGCTTATAAATCATCGAGGGGCATCCACCAGGCGAACTACACTTCTGGAAAACATGTTCTGAGCATCGATATGGAGTTGTTGATTATCTCTGCACAAGGGATAAGCCCAAAGGTCGTGATATGGTCGTTGCAGTAACAGGACTCTCTAAGGAGCATCGTGGTGACAGTTGCGGGTGTCCCATAGACTGTAGCATCAATAGTAGGGGAGGTACTAGAAAAGAGGATACACGAAGCAGAATTTGTCCAGATGTTGTCGCCTCACCTAGAGGCAGGTTGGCGAACCACAATAGAAAGGTGAAAGGATGGACAAATGGAGACCACGGTTAGAAACGATGTTAATAAGTCATCTCTGACAGACCTTGAGGATTGGGATCTCTCGGACAACAACACTGGTCTTGCAAAACTACAACACAAGCTACCATAGATAGTGCGAAGAGTAGATACGAAGGCCAAAGATGACTACGGTGGTACAAGAAGGTCCCATATACAACTTCCCCACTAGAGCGAAAATCCTAACAAGGGGTATTTTGTGTTAACTAAGCAGAGCAGAATGAGCATTATCGGTGGCAAGCATGGGTAGAAATAATGAAGCAGGAGCCAGACGAAGCATTGTAGGAGACACCGAAGAAGCAGTAGGACGACGAGAGTCACTCAGAGGTAGGTGAACCATGAAGCCATGGCAGCATGTCTCGTCGCACCGACGAGTGACTCGGGACAAGTCACGATGACTGTGTTGGGGGGTTGTTGGGTAGCGGAGGTCCCGCATAACAATTTTGGGTTTGATAGCCTAGAAAGTAGGATAAAAATATTGTAAAGCTCCAAAATATGTGGAGCAAAATATGTAAAACGTTGAGTCAAAGGGTTGTCTGCCTAATAAATAAAATAAAAAAATAGGAAGTAAGTTGGTTCACAGACCATAGGAAGGTATAAATAGAGCGCAGCTCTATAAGGGAAAGGCAGTTCTTGTTGGGTATGCTTTGGATCTGAAATGTAACGGGTTCTTGAGAAAAGGAGTCTGAAAGCATCTGTAAGTCCGAGTCGGGTTTTTGGGTAGTGATAGAGGCTCTATAGTTGTGTGCGCAGAGGCTTGGAAGAGTCAGCAGCTGTGTGCATCGATCCCTGCAGCTGAGTGCACAAGGCAGATCTGAATGTATTGGTGATAAGTGGAAATAAAGATAAGTTTCTTCTGCAAGTTCTGTGTTACAATCTGAGTTATCACAAATCTGACTGTATGAATGGACTGTTTAATCTATGTGCATTTGCTTATGTTAGAAATATATGCAAATCTAAGTTTATTCTATTTGCGCGTATTGGTTAAAACTATTAAATGTTTGCTTAAAGACCCTTCTAAATAGATCTGAGTCACAATACCTCATCAGATAGAGTAGATCTGTAAATAGTGTGATCTTAGAAAGTTAAAATCATTTTGGGTCTAGATCTACATGAATATAGAGTAGCATGAGGCTGTAGAGTGGCATGCAATACCTCCATACCACATCCAGACATCCCAAGGGTGCGGAAACCTGGTTCTAGCACCCTCCCCTGCTACCTCAAGTGAGACCTCAGTTCACACTCCATGGACTGTTGTCGAAAGGGCCAGTAGCTACGGGATTTTCTTGGCTAAATAATTCTTCTGAACTTGGGTCAGGCCCATATAAGCCAACACATGATCTATTGATTGCTTAGAGCCTCGCTCTATTTATAAAATCCCAGGTCCTTAGACCATGGATAGATCTCTACAGCTGACATTACATTACAAAATTGAGGGCAAACAACCCTATGACTCTTTTACAAACTACATGCTCCACACCCAAAAGATGAGGAGTCTTTATGTCAGGGTTACCATGTTTGACCAAAATCTGGGCTCTATGCCCCAAAACTTCACTTAGGGGATCCCACGCCCAACATTTATAACTATGACCTAAGAGGATGTTGTAATCCAAAGGGGCATCAATGACTTCAATATAGACATGGCAGTCTTGCCCACGACAGTCACTGGACAGTTGCGGTATATGTCGAGTGGCTGGGAGGAGTGTCCATCCCAAGCACGCAAAGTGATGGTGGAGGGGGAACAAGTTGGGTGACTTGAGTTGTTTTTGAACAACAATGAACATCCCATAGCTGGATGTGCCTTTGCCAATAATGCATCTAGAGTTGATGGCATTACGGACTCTAACTGGCATCTAGAAAGAAACAGATGCAGGTAATGGGGGATGCTCTAATGTATCAACCAAGAAGACAATTAAGCGATCGTCGGAAGGGAACACTATACCCAAGGAAGTTAGTAGAGCCTTACTTTGGGAAGGGCATGACTGGAGCACTTCCAGAGTCGACATAGTGGCAAGTGATTGCGCCAAGTTGTCTACCATACTCTATGTATGGGAAGCTTTGTTAGAAGCCACATTACAATGTAATGGTCTTGTTGGGATCTTGGGAATGGCCTCAAATTTGGGTTGAGGGATCTGTAAAGGACCATTTGTTGTCGTAAGTGGCTCAACGAACACTTTAGTTTTGGACTTGTTAGCTAACCAAGTGGAAGGCTTGTCATATTGACGCAATTGAGTTTGTAGGTTGATATGGGAGGGGTTAACCTCATCAGATTTCATCATCAGGATCTTGTAGTCACTAGGATGAAAAGGTTTGGGGAGGTTGGTTGCTTGACCTAGCTGGGGTTGAGAAACAACAAACCTTCCTAAGGGAAAGGATTTTTTAGCATAGCCGGTTTAGATGGTGTTGAATTTTGAGGCGATTGTTGTCATCGAGAAGCTGCTTGAGCTTCCCACATTTGGCACATCTAGGGTAAGAGGGGACACTCATGTGTATAGTGGCCATGTGCACCAAAACATGGACAAGGCTTGTTCATACAAATAGCCTTATTCTGCTTGGTATGGCCACCCTATTACTGGTTGTTTCTATTAGGCTCATTCCACTGGGATCCACTAGGCCAGTGTTGAGTCCCAAACCTGCACTTCCCTATATACCCTTTCAGCCTTCTTTTTCCATTTACTTCATCCACCAAGCTGTCAAATAATTGCATATTAGTCTAAAAAGAGCTTATGAAATGGTTTCCTAACTATGTTTATGACTGTTGTTTGATTTAGATTTTTATTCAAACAGCTGCGGAAACTTGTCACTTTCCACAACCAGCCCAAGTTTCCGCAACCATTTTGTTAAAGGCTATGTTATAGGTGTCCAATGGAGAAACCGCCCACATGGGTAAGCTGCAAGTGACGTGTACATGGAGTGTGTCCCCTCAGTTCAGCCAAATCACTCATAAACATTCATGGTCAACGACAGTCAAAGGAAGGGCCAAATGAGGAGTTTTGCGGTGGCACGGCTCTATTTTGCCCACATGAAGGCTTGCGTGGCATGATCCTTAGTTTCCGGAGGTACTGGCACAACTGTAGATCAGCCCGTGAACTAAATCGAGTAGCCACCACTGCATGGATTCAACTGTCATAATGACCATAACACTAGATCTCAGGCCGTGGAGATTTACGTGTCTCTTGGCAGCATAAAATCTAGGAATTAGTTGCAGCATTTTCACTTATAAATAACCCGTTGATATACGCTGGATAGCTAGCTTTTGGAGATGTAATTTTTTCTGTTGTTATCAGCCCATTGTATTGTACTTTACTTTGTTTTATTATTGCACTTTAATATATGAGAAGACAACATTCCTGAATTCGATTTGTGACTAAGTAATTGGTTGGCCGAGGTTACATAGGGCCCTTGTATACCAAAGCTTTGTATAGTTTCTTACCTGCTTTCATTTACTGCTTTTTATAATCATTTCTTTTATATATATTGCATTGTTTTGATGTTCATTGCTGTCCATATTTCCTTTATGTTTTTTCATAATTGTTAGCTGATTAGTGCTTCTTTTACAGGTTTTTGTAGGAAGCCCGGGCAAATTTACATATTTTTTATAACTACTGACATGAGATCATCTTGTCCTTTCTGGTGATTTTCATTTACTAAGTTTAATTCCAGCATTGTCATTTCTTTCAAGTTTTGTTTTACTTATTTACTTTTCTGCCACTTAGACATCATATTACTTACCTATTTATGATTTCCTTTCTATAGCCAAGCAACTCAATTAGTAAGGAATTAGAATATTACTTGTTGTAGTATGATTTAGTTTGCTTTCCTGCAAGTTAGAGATTGAATTACTTATGTCATTTTCAAAGAGTTGAAATATGAATGAGTAGTTAAATCTTAGTTTCCTTTTATGCAATTTAATTTCCTGCAATTTAGATATCATATTACTCAGCTTGTTCATGATTACTTCCTATAGACGGAGCGAGTCGAAAGGTGAAGGGTAAGAATATGGGTTGAAGTAGTGTGATTTAGTTTTCTTTGCTTTCAGTCTTCGAGTTGCTTTAAGATCTGTTTTTATTTTTTTTTTCATACAACAGTAAGGATACTGGGCCATTGTCACTAGTTCACTGTTGGGACATTTACTTCCTTTTGAGAATTGATTTCATTATAGTCAGTTTGGAAACCCTCTTTTTGAGAACTTTTAAGTTTGGAAAATCATTGTAGAAATCACCATTACCATCCATACTTAATTTTCAACTTCGCCATCTCACACTAGGGAATCCACAGAAGATAAACCCAAAAACAAACTAAAAAAAACTCAAAAATGACAAAAGACTAAGAAAACGGTTATCTTGCACATACAGTGCACTTCACTTCATCAGTTTACGAATCCTGGATTGACATTTTAAATAGCAATTTAGGACATACTAAATTGACCAAACAGTTGGTTCCCCTGGGATTCACTAGGTTGGTTACCTTGGTTACCCATATTACCCTTCCCCTTATTATTTTTCTTTGAATTCTTGGGATTGGTATCACTCTGTTGCACAAACACCTGACCCTAAGGTGGTGGTGGCTAATGGGGTTGAGGTTGCATGGGAGGTTTCAGCACTAATGTCCGATAGGCTGGAGCACTAGGTTGTGCATAAGAAGGAGCAATAGTTTGGTAGACAGGTTGGGGCCCTGGAAACATGTTGCTAGCAGGAAGGGCATAAATGTTGGAGGAACTGGTGCCCCCTGCGGGTAGCCACAACTTTGCTGAGAATATGGTGAAGAGTGTGAAATGGATCCAACGATACTGTTGGCAGTGTGAGATGCTCCCCATGCATTAACACTCCCAGGACGAGGGAGGTCTTGAATAATGGTATAGACATAACCTAATTGAGCATAAATCAGATCATATCTCAAAGTGGTCTGTAGAGCTTCTTCCTTGGTCTAAGGAAAATGGGACGTGACATCTTTCCCAATGGGGGATAAAAGGTTCTTGAGAAACCAATCTACATAAACACGGTCTTCGAAAGGCGGGGCACAACATGTGCCCCTCCTTCAATGACATTCTTGAACATGGTCAAAAGGCGAGTAGTGGAGGATTGACGGAATGTGGTCAAAAGCTCAGTACCAGTGTCATACCAGAGAGGTAACTACAAATATCATAAGAATGCTTTAGCAAGTGTCGCGAAAAGGGAATGTGAGGGAAAGGACTTGTCTACATACCATTTTGTAGCATCTCTAGTGAGAGTGCATTGGAAGAGATGAAGACGAATGTAATCATTGGTTATGGAGTTGGACGAGCACCAGATGTGGAAGGATCAGACATGGTTGGTAGGATCCTCTCCAACAATACCCTCAAAACTTTTAGATGTCTGAGGGAATCTTAGTCGGCATAGACGACCAACCAACATCATGGTGTATGTGGTCATTTATCAACTGGTTAAGATCTATTAGAGTTAACCCGGCCATAAAGGGGAGCATGGAGGCTACTTGAATGGTTCCGAAGACCGTTCCACCTGATGTGGCCACTGGTATATTACTGAACCCACTAACAAATTCGGTTCCTGCACCAGCTATGGGTCCAGACATGGTGACGATATGTGGTGAAGGAAGTTTAGAATCAGATGAAGAATCATAAGGACTAGGATAAGAGTCGGGATGGGGACTGTTGAGTAGGTAAATCCCCTCTACGAACAAAGGCGATCCCACTAGCCTAACTGTGGTCTAGCAACAATCAAACAACGCTAACACATAAGTTCCTAATTGCAAAGTAAAGGCCAATGATGATATCCTACCTCAAATCCAATGCTTATATTCGTAGAAGGGTCGTCGCTTCCATTCTTCCGCTTCAGCTGGTCACAATCCTCACGATCTCTGTGAATAGACACCTGCACATGCAAAGAACAAGACAAATACAAGGATAAAATCTGGGAAATGCAACTGTGTATCAGTCAGAAAGGATAAAAATCAAACATCATAGTAAAGACACATGAGTGGAACCATAATGATAGTCATCTATTATTATTGATAAAACAAAAGAGAATACAACCAAGTTCTGACGTCAAATCCTCCTTTGGCTGGGTGAATCAACAATACATGCCTTTTAAAGCTTGTAGGGGATGGGGAACAAGCCTCCCTCTCCTTGATCACTTGGACATGGATCTCCTCCTTAAAGGTTTAACCTCATAGGGATACACAAGTCCTCTTGCAAGATGAGCTTAGCAATCCTCAGACTTTGGGAACTTGTGAAATAGAATTACTAACCAAGAATTACAACTAGCTTGTCAAATGGGAAAGAACAAGCTTATATAGAGATAGGAGGAGTAGATAAGACCATCCACTTGATTTGTGGGATTGTCCTTATCATAAGGAAGCTTCCATGAGAGGTGGAGAACTACTTCCCTCCTTGGGAGATATGAAGCCCAACTGAATCAATCCAAACTGGAAATAGTTAATGGATAAGGTGGAAGGAACCTTCGGAAGTTTAATGGTTAAAAACTTTACCCAACTGGGTTGGCGCTAGTGTGACTCTGAGATAGAGCGCCAGCTGGCCTGCCCTCTTTGGAGTATCTACCCCATTGGCGCGAGCAATACACTGTGGAACAACACAAATGGAGAAAGGGCTATATTTTTGGGTATTTTGCAGAAGGTGTCTTCAGGGCATATAGAACACATACCTTAAGGGATACAAAGCCGGTGTTTTCAATTCATGTCACTTCTCACAGGTCCCGTAATAGGTCCTCCAATGTACAGGAGAAGGGGTAGCAGGGACAGTGACAAAATACTATGTAACAGATGCCCCATAAAGCATGAAGCCCGAGAGAGAGATGGGTGAAGTGCTTTACAAGAACATGGTTGACTGAAAACATGGCCGCCGGAGAACCTGCACGTAATACAACTGATATCTCAAATACATGATGTACATGGTATGGGCACAGCCATCCGTAGTAGAGTACATACTAATCTGGATCCTAGGTATGGACGCAGCCATCCAATGAGGATCAATGAATGGACTCAAGCATGGTCGCAGCCATCCAGTGAATGAGTCATGTAGTGATTATAATAATCCACAAAATGCAACCTGGATCGCAACATACAAAATCCAGGGTCTTGTGTTACATCTCAACCCGAGCAAAGTACAAGTTGAAGCATGCGAATGTAGGAGTCGAAGTCAAACATGCGAGAACATCGTCTGATTACCAGTCAATGATAAAAATTGTTAACAGAAGCGAGAGGTACCACCAATAATGACAATGGTCCTCAACTTACTATAGGTACAATCCATGGCGTGCAAATCAATGAGCCGGTGCCGAACACCCGTAGAATCATCTGATCAGAGGCCAATAATGAAAACCTCGTGTCAAACACGAAGAACCTGCCATTGAGGCATGTAGGCTCCAAGGTACCTGAAGGGAGTCTTTAAGTCAACTTCCTGGATAATGAGCTGAAGTCGACAGGAAGTGACCTTGATCGAAGGTGGGCCATAATGTTTCCCACATCATCGACACGAGACAGAGAGGGATAAAATGTTTTGTGTGAAGCATCAGAGGGAGGTTGACTTGGACTTGGCAGTATTTGATATCAAATGATTAGGGGTCATGGTGACAAGGCGATGAGTAGATGAAAGGTCAAATAGGATAACCCAAACCCATGGAGGCAAGTGTGAAACAAGATGAGATCTCCCCACCCAGACACGAATGCAGACGAGTGCCATGTTCAAGAGCGACATACTGCTGACATGACGATGATTACGGTTCCTTTATTCCCCCACCATTTCTAGCGAGTACCCCGGTTAATTTTGCATGGAAAGCTTGATGGGGATAGCATATGCTTGAGAAGCGTCATTTCGACGGAATCTGATGTCAATGAGTTTTAACGAGTCTGACAAAGGAAGAACTCAACGTCTTTTCATGTTTAGAGAGTTTGAAAACATAGCGAAAAGGAAATTCCAGGGGTGTCCTTTTTCGTAAAGTTGTATCTCTCGAGCCCGAAAAAGTATAAAACCATGCTCAAAAGAACCGCCCGATCATTACGACCGAGGAGTACTTTTCATAAGTAGTGACTTTGATCTGAAAAAGTAAAAAAGCGATCAAAACCACGTCGCTTCGTGACTGTTAAAAAACCAGAAACGACAAGGGTCCGACGATCTTTTCCTTTTTAAACGGTTGGAAAAGGGTTTAAAGACGACTGCCTCTCATGTCCGTTTAACGAGTCGAGAGGACCAACTCGGCATTATTTTCATGTTTAGAGAGTCAGAAAAGAGCAAAAGATGAATCCAAAGTGACTTTTTCGTGTATTTACCGAGTCCGAAAAAGTATAAAATACAACTCATTTCGCCATGAAAGCTCCATAAACACCTGTCGCTGCACAAAAAACGGCGTAAAACCCATTTTCGACACAAATATCCATAAAAATATTCATAAAATGAGTTAATTAGGGTCAAAAAGCTATAAAAAGGTGAAAATAGTAAAATAAAAATTACTTTTCACTTTTTACCTATGGAGAGCGACATTAGGTCTTTTTGGAGTGCGACCTTTAGTTGACGATTGCGGCCAATCCAGTGGACCATTTCGAGCACCATCAGTGCCAGGTAAGTGGTCTTGTCCTTAGCTTCATTTCCATCCGTTTAGATTTTGTTTTTACCTGCATTTCATTTCCTATGGGGGGAATTTCAAATTTGGGGGTTGCGCCCATTAGCGCGGGTTTCGGGCACGGACCCGCGCTAATGGGGCAAGTTTCCCATAGGGTGCGCGCCCATGGGCACGACTGTTTTAGAAACAGTCACGCAAATGGCCGCGTACATTTTTAGGCCGATTTTAACAAATCTAGAACCCATTTTTTTGCAATTTCAAGCTTCATGAGGTTCTAATGCATCATTTTGGCTTGTTTTTTGCAGGGCAATCCGCAAAAATGGTAATTGTATGAAAAGTACAGGAACATGACCAAGTGGACACTTTGGCCCTAGCTAACCAAGATTGCATGGAAGCCCTCAGAGCATGTGGGCTCAAAAAATACTTCATGCTATCTTATTTATGGGCTCAGCCAGAGCTCCTGCAGTACTTGATTGACTTATGGGACGTAGAGGAACAGGTGTTCCAGATACGAGATCAGGTACTGGAGTTGGACGTATCAGACGTCTACTTCTTGACTGGAGTGTCACGACGAGGGCCGGTGCCTCGATTGACTGGGAGCAGGCCATCTGGAGAGAAGATGAATGAGGTGAAGGCCCAAATTTGCCCGAAGGCAAAATATGGGCAGGGCAGTTCGAAGGTGGATATCCCCACCGTTCAGGACCTGACACTGCGGGCATTACTATTCACTTTCACACGAGCTGTGGGGGCACAAGAATCCCATGAATCCACGAAGAACCATCTTCTATTAGTGATAGAGTGTCTTAGCCCAACAATCTTCAATTGGGCGTCAACTGTGACGACCAATATGAAGAGGCAGCTGACAAAGGCCAAGCGGGGCAAGCTGCAGTAGTTTGGGTATGGTTCCATCTTGGTGATGTTCTTTCTAGAATGTGTGCCAAGCTTCTAGGGCCAAGGGGCCTTTGTGGCAGACCCAACACCTCGAGAGTCGAGGATGGCTCGATGGGTGGCACTGATACCGAGGGGTGGTGGCGGCCAGCAGATGGCCTTCAGACCGGAGTTCTTTAGGTGGCTTCACCGCCAACTGATCATGGTGTGTCATGCGGAAAGAGTTAATCTTGTGGACAAAACCAACCTCCCTAGAAGCCTAAGAATTTCTAGTGACAAACAAGACAATCAAGAGCAATCCTTCTCTAAACATGCATTTACCATATGAGAAATCAAGTGTTTAGATCCTACCTGTAGTCCAACGCTGTTGTAGTAGTCCAGCCTCATTGATCAGGATGAGCTCTTCCTTCACTTCGAAACCTGCATTCACTAACAATCAAACGATTACATATCACCTGAATATCTCATAAAATAAAACATATTCAACATATAGACCAAGAAGTATATGAAACAACTCATTAATAACAAATTGTTGAGAAGAATAGACTTATTTGTATTAATAGGAAACAAAAGAAACCATTACAACCTAAGCCTTGGTGTTGTGCAAGTTCCTCCCAGGGTCTAGCAAGAGTTTTCCTTTACTTTGATAAGCTCACCCACTTCCAAATGAAACAAGAAAGGATGGAAATCTCTCCTCACAATCTACAAGGAAGTCCTAATTCCAGCAGCATCTACCCTTTGGAATGTTCAGCTTTCAACCTCCCTCCTCCTGGCCTAATGCCTGTATTTATAGTGCTCTAGAGGAAGTTAATCAGGTCCACCATCAATGGGATAAGCCCCTCTTTGGATGGGTTGGCTTCCCTCTTGATGGGATAAGTTCCTCTTTCATAGGGATACATGAACCATCTAGAGGCGCTCAATACATGTCAAACAAGCTTCTAGAATGCTCTAGAAATGACCACAAGTAACTTTTTTAAGATGAAACTTGCGCCTTTTGACCTTTACAGGAGTACGCACCCATCCCTTGACATACAGAGCGTACAAGTACACAGGTATAATGAACTTGGGATGCATACACGCAGGTAAGGTAGAGAGAAACTGCGTACCCAGAGATAAACATGTTTTTTAATGACTTTCTCTCTTTCTTGAAGTTTGACATGGAGAGCAGAGGTATAAGGCTTGCCAAGGAGGATAGCATGACTATTGATGGAGCCATACTAACTACATATAGTCATGGTGACAAATTTTAGTGTAACAGATTGCCCCTTAAAGTGCATAGCCTATAATAGATTAGGGTTTTATATCATCTAGGAAGGGTGAAGTACTTTATCATTTCAAGGATTATCTTGTGGAGAGCCCAGTCAGAACCTGCAATTTTCAACACAAAATACATGTATAAGATTATATCATCGCTGAGGTAGGCATTCCCATACTCAGATCAAAACACTTTAACTAACAGACTAACTACTACTCTGATACAAGAATGATTTCATAGTACATCATAATCATAGACTCATGTAGACACATTATGGACGCAACCATCTGTTTATAATTGGTCTACTATATAATGAGTACAAAACTCCTTGCAGCCTGGATGGTGGAAATTAGATCCAGGGTCTTCATCTCTACTTCTCGAATTGGTACGATTCTAGCCATGCGAATAAATGAGTCGATGTCGAACATGGCAGAAACCACTCTATTACTAGTCGATGATGTAAACTATTAACAAGTGTGAGAGAGACTACCAATGATGTCAATGGTTCTCAAAGTACCCAGTACAATCCATGAGATGTGAATGAATGAGTCGATGTCGAACATTTTACGGTGTCCTTCGGTCGCAAGTCAATGATGAAAACTGACGTCGAAGGTGAGAAACCTGCCATTGATGCATGCAGCCTTCAAGGTACTGAAAATTTCTAAGTCAACTCTCTAGATATTGTGTTGATGTTGATAGAAAGCGACCCGTCGCAGGCAAGCCTATGACACGAAATCATAGTTCAGGTTGAAGAAATGTTGCTGTAAGGACTGACTCAAGGATGATAGAAATGGATGATACGTATTTTGCAGTTGAATGTTTTGTTTACAGACCTCTTGAACACATAACGACACAACAGATGGCTTGCTAACAAATGACTCAAAGTTAATACCCGAAACCTGGTTGAAGAATTTCAATGTGGTTTGATCAACTGTGAGGCAAAGGATTTCCCAACCCAGGTGAATAAAAAGTGTCATGTTCAAGAGTGATAGTATGGTTTTTCTCAGACAAAAGGATATCAAATAGGCTCATTCTTCTCTCTTTTCCCCCACCATTTCTGGCAAGTACCTCTTTAATTTTTACAAGCTTGAGGAGGATAACATATGCTTGATTATAAGCTCATCCTTTGGATGAGTCCAACTTAG